>MU195692.1:2762-14967 GCA_016904865.1 Pissodes strobi | reverse complement strand
CATTAATATAGATGAGGAACAGAGTTGGTGAAAGTATTGCGCCCTGAGGCACGCCCGCGTTGATGGTGAATGTGTCCGAGATGTGTCCATCGACTGCAACGTGCAGAGATCGGCTCTTAAGGAAACTGGCAAGCCAGCTGCAGAGAGAGGCTGGCAGTCCGAAGGACGGTAGTTTGTTGAGCAGTCCGTCATGCCAAACTCTGTCGAATGCCTTTGAAATATCCAACGCAATCGCTCGAGACTCTCCGTAGTTCTCAATTGCCCTACTCTATATATGAGTGATATAGGCCAATATATCTCCTGTCGATCTCTCTTTGCGAAAGCCGTATTGATTATCGCTGATTATTTTGTTGTTCTCGAGGTACTTGAGCAGTTGCTGATTGACTACACGTTCCATGACTTTGGAGATTATTGGAATCAAGGCAATTGGACGATAGTTTGAGGGCGTGGTTTTCTTGCTTTTTTTTGGAACAGGTTGCACTCGAGCGACTTTCCAAGAAGATGGGTAAATCCCTTTTCCGTAAGACAGAGAAAAAAGCCTGGAAAAAACGGGTGTTAGTTCGTTGGCGCAGTTCTTTAACATGATGGCAGGTATTCCGTCCGGTCCTGATGCCTTTTGCGTATCTAGATTTTTAAGGATTTTACGAATATGACGGTGATGAAATTTGACTTCTGCCATGGTAGTGTTGATGTTCGATATGGTGGGGAGAGTCTTGCCTTGGGGGACGTCCAAGGTAGAGTGCGAAGAAAACATTTTGGCGAGCATGTTTGCTTTTCCCTTGGCTGTAGTCGCCGTGATGCCACGTTCGTCTGTCAAAGGTGGGAGAGACGTTTCTGTAAAGTTGTTACTTACTGCCTTTGCTACCGACCAGAAGTTCCTGGAGCCACAGGGGCATTGCAAAAGTTTATTCCTGATCCTTTGCTTGTGTTTGTCCTTAGTTTCGTCGATAATACGCTTGCATTCGTTTCTCGCTTCGACAAAATAATTGCGATTTTCAGCGGTATGATTTTGCTGCCAGTACTTGTAGGCTTGCTGTTTCCTACCCACAGCTCTTTCGCATCTTCTGTCGATCCAGGGCTTTCCTTTTGATTGTAACTTGATGGAATTTGGGATGTATGCTTCCATTCCTGAGGAGATTACTTGCGTGATCTTTTCGCAGCAGACTGACGGATCGTCAGCTCCAAAGCAGACGTCGAGCCAAGGAAAATCTAGGTAGAACTCCCTTAGATCGTCCCAGTTTGCAGAATTGTAATGCCAGATTTTGCGAGGCAATGGTGGATCCTTCTGTATGAGTGGCAATTCACAAACCGTTGTAATAAGTTTGTGGTCGGAAGTACCTAATGGCGGACCAACTGTAACTGTGTACTGGTCAGGATTGGTGGTTAGAAAAAGATCCAGGAGGGCGGCGAATTCGCCCCTCTCTGAGATTCGAGTTGGTTCGTCTACAATTTGAGTAAGCCCGCAGCTGATGGCGAATGCTTCAGCCTCTCTACCTTCGTTGTCGGTCTTGTTGTGATGTTTGAGCCAGTTGGTGTTGTGGGCGTTGAAGTTTCCCAGAACGATTATTTCTGAACTGGGGTGATCAACCTGTATTGAGTCAAAAGTGGTAGCTAGTGTTGAAAAAAAGCTTTGGTAGGCTCTATCGCTCGGAGGGCGATAGAGACAACATATAAACTTGGTTAATCCCTTGGCGGTGAACTTGAGCCACATGACGTCAAGGTTGTTCGGTTCGAGTGTTTCCTCTCGGTGACATGATAGGTCGCTTCGGACAAAAAGGCATATTCCGAACGTATGTTTAAATCGGGTATGTAAGTCGTAACCAGGATAAGGGTAGTTCACTGTTGTTGTTGTAGAACATACTTGTGTTTCTGTAAGGGCTAGTATGTGTGGTCCATTTGCTTGTAGATGTTGGTGTACCGAATTTATGTTTGTATTTAGGCCTCTTATGTTGCAGAAATCAATTCTAAATTGGTTCGGTATCTTTGCTGTCTGTGAAATGCGGAATGAAGGGCTCCCAGGGCCACCCAGCGCCCGGAGATCCGAATGTTTTTAACCTGTTTAAACATATCTTCTCTTTTTCTTATATTTATTTATTGTCATTTGTTTGTTTATATTTCGCTACACTCGTTTAAACCTCATTTTATTATTACCTTATACCTTTTTCTTCACGAATTACCGCCTCTGGCTTACTTCATATCTTTATTTTATTGCCAAACCCTGATCACCGGCCTTTTTAGCCTAGACGGGTATTTCTCTAAAGAATATACTGCCATTAGCGAACATTGTTTGCAATTCTTATATAATAGACTCCTCTAGATGTATTGTGGACCGGTCCTTTTGGAGTTTTTTATTTATAGACGTGTTATATTACTTTTATATTTTATCTTTATTTCTCCCAGATCTTTCGACGATGTACCTAAGTCTTACGCCGATCAAGTTTTCTGGTTAGTTATCACTTTATAATATTTATTTATATTACTGAGGTATTTGCGGAGTTTGTCCTTCTTTCTATCTCTTCCTATTTCAATCAAATCTCTCAACATTTCGTCTCGCGCCAATGCCGATCGAGAATTTGACTTGAATGTATTGTCACGAATAGTTTAGGGGGTAGCGTGTTTCTTAAAGAATAACTTCTCAGAGAAGAGCCTCGTCGCGATTAGTACAATGACGGGGTCTCAATGCTTCCTTTACTCTACTACTACTCTGTATATTCTATTCGTGAGGACACGCCTTGTTCAGCGTGCCGCGGGGTAACTGAGGTAGACCAAGAGCGAGTTACGTCGGGTAAGAAGAGATGATAAAATAAGCACGTTTAGTTTATAACAATAACAATTTATTAACGATAAAACTTTAACAATGATTATTGGTCAGAAAAGATTCTATTATACCCGATTACTACGGTGCGCGCATGTTTTCTCGATTTGAGGTACTGTTTATAGGTCTTTGTTTACTGTCTTATAATTTATAGTTTTCTTAAGAGTTGGGTTTTATTTAACACACACTAAAAGATTTCACTAAACTTTTTAACTGACTATTTAGACACTTGTCTTTCTCAGCACTCTGACAAACTTCTTGTCAGGACTTTACTTTGGAGGTTGTGAAATCCCTGGTCCTAGCAGTCGTCAAATGACTGAACGGTACCAAGTTTGGAAGGAATGGACTACAACCTAAAGCAGCCGTATGGCTAACTTTAAGAGCGGATAGAACCCGAAGGCAGTCGTCAAATGGCTAACCTTGGAAGCTGGAGGCGAGACTAGCGTATTTATATTAAAAAGTGATGATCATGGCATGCTTAAGGTTGAAAGTCGCTCCCGTTCATTGATCTCGTTGTTTATAGTTTGCTTTTAATGTTTATATAACAATCTCCAAGTTCAAGTTCAAACTTACGACAGGGTGATATTTCTTTAGTAGCTTATGCAGTTTAGTAGATTACACGTTTAGGATAAAATAATTAATAAATCGTGTTTCGAACATTTTACTGTCACATCGTTAAACAAAAGGTTTTAAAAATAAGAAATGAAAATGAGAACTAAAGAAGCAAAGGATCAAAATTGATAACGTTTTAACCAAAAACTAAAAAGTTTAGAAAGCGAAACTGAATAATAGAAGTTAGGAGAAATAATAAATTTTCCTTGTCTGTGAGGTTGTCTGCTTAGAAAGTTTACTCGCTTCTAATGATGACGTCAAACCTAATTTTATTATTGTATATATAGCCCCATGTAAGAAATCAGAAAATATATGGGGACATAATACAAGAATAAAATTTTCAAAAATAGCTGTAGCTACTGTGGATTTATTCTTGTATATACCATCAATATACAAGAATCAAGTCTTTAACAATATTCCGAGTTTCTCTATCTTTCTCGAAGTTCCATACATAGTGTGAACCTACGTTCTATAAAGAGTTTATTTTCAATCCAAGCTTGTCTCGATAAGAATATACTTAATAAAAAAATAATTCTTAATTACTAGTTATTTAAATTTATAGTTCCGATGCTTATTTCTCTTTTCTCTTTCCAAAGTAATCGAATATATAAATATTAAGTTATTATATTGTTTCTTTTGGTTCTTTGATGATATTGAATCTGGCCTAGTACAAATTTAAATAAATAAACAATTAGAAAAAAAACTGAAATACACACAATCAACCTTCGTTCGCACTGAATAAGTGAAACTACTTGCAAGTGATACTCGCCCGTTTCTGTGTACATAACAGCAATAAATTATCTATAGAAAAGAACGAACTATATCAGCCGTATTTTACGTATAAAATTATATTAGTGGTCGTATTACTAGCTCGCATTTGCTTGCCATTTGTCGTTTTGATCGATTTATTAATTACCTACTAATTATCTCATTATTTTTCTATCCATAAAATTTTTCTATTCCATGTCCTCACAGATTATTAGGTTACGTTATTTGTGATGTTAAAATTTAATCTTTGAATCTAGATAGTAGCCATTTTGATTTTCTTAATGCCTTATTTTATGTGCCAAATTTACTGACGTTCCGAATTTATTTAACACGATTCCGTCTATTTAGTAAAAATTTCACCACTGCCTTTGTGGCATTATCTATTCCGATATGGTACTGCCCGGTACGGTTACTTGCTTGCGTGTTTAAAGTAATCTACCCTCAGGTAGTCCGCCCTCAGCTGCGCGACTATGTAAGTTTCCCATTCATTATTTGGTATTAGTTATACATAAATACCTACTATTTAATTTGTATCTTCTAATTTTCCGAGTAATTTTCTATCTAAGATATATATTCAGTTAATTGGATGTAATGTTTACCATATTAGAATATACAATTTATATTTAGAAATAAATTAACAATTTCTTAAGTAGTGTTTGAGTATTGAGGAATCAAACTTAATCAACGGATCTCTAATATCATCTTGTATTACTTTATTGCGATTAATTTCATCATAATAATAACTTACAGACATGCCCGAATAAAATATACAGCTATTTGTTTGAATTTTGGTTAGTTTGGGTTATCCATGTAACGGTATAAGTATATACCCTGTATATAATTCTATAACACTATGTCGTGTCATCTATTGGTCCAGAATTCGTTCGTTCGTTCGAGCAGTATTAAGACTTAGGCAAATCTGCAAAGAACATGCGTTCATTATCTCACCTGTAAAAATACTCGGACAGAGCGTCTTCTTCCATGAATACGTGAAACGCTCCAGAAAAGTCTATCTTAAGACTATAAAAGCTGCCAAGGACATTTATTATAATGAAAGGCTGGCTAAATCCGGTAACATTGCTAAAGATTCATGGTCTATTTTGAATGACTTAAGGGATAAGACTTCTTTGTCTAGCACAATCGCTAATTCACCTGAATACCTAAACAATTACTTTGTAAATGTGGCTAAAGATTTAATGAATACCTTCTCATGATCCACTTTCGTATCTCTCTAATGCTAATGTGAATTTACACAGTTTCTTTTTTTCGCCCCTCGGCATCGGCAGTAGCATTTGCTGAGCTTCGCAGTACAATTAAAGACATTAAAAACAAATCCTCATCTGGGACTGATGGGCTTACTCTGAAAATGTTCTCAAACCTACCGCAATGCACATTAAACCATCTTACTACTTTAATTAACAAGTCATTCCAAAATGGGGTTTTTCCAAACTGTCTTAAGACAGCAATAATTACACCTTTGTAAAAAGGAGGAGATAAAGACCAAGCTTCGAACTATCGCCCAATTGCACTCCTTCCCACATTATCTAAGATCATTGAAGAATTAGTTAAAAAAAAGGCTTCTATATTTTCTCTCTAAACATAAAATACTTACTACCCACCAATTTGGATTTTTAAGTAATAAATGCACAACTGATGCTATGATTTTCCTCTTTAATTATATATACTCCAACTTGAACAACCATCACTCTACAGCAACAATTTACTGTGGTTTCTCTAAAGCTTTCGATTGTGTAAACCATAATATCTTAATTAATAAATTGCAGTACTACGGATTTAGAGGGGTGCCTCTCGAATGGTTTAAGTCGTATCTTAACAACAGAAGTCAGCTTGTGAGGGTTGATACGTAGACGTCTTCTTGGAAGCCACTAGATTGTGGAGTACCCCAGGGTTCAGTACTAGCTTCTATTTTGTTTCTGCTATTTATCAACGACATTACCTATCTGAACATTAGCGGTAAAGTCTGTCTCTTTGCGGACGATACTAGTTTCACTTGGAGCAACCCGGATATTACGGCGCTTCACAGAACTGTGTCTAGTGACATTGGATTGTTGCTGACACAATTGACAAAAGAATGAGATATAGATTTATTATACTAGTACTTTGTGGGTCGTAGTTTTCTTGCCATATTTGTGCCATTGATGATTTCATTTTGGTAGATGTGTTTTGTTCCAGTAAGAGGGTAGTAGTCGTGAATAATTTGAGGTAGAAAATTATTTTTTTAAGTAGGCAATTTTGGCTATGCAATTTACTTTTCCATTGCTCAATTTGGATTTATTACATAGAAATTTTACTATCACACTTTTTTAATACTTCTAATAATTTAAAGTACAGTAGAGGGGTCTGTTTACCGGAGAAATGTCTGTGTTACTAATTACCTTATTTTCTTACATTATTAAGTAAAAATAATAAAAATAATATTAATAATGGGCGAGGAGCGCAGTGGAGCGAACAACCTTGCCAAGACATCAAGGTGGAAGAGGTCTAGCGGATCTACACAAACAATTGGATCGGCAAATAAATAATTTGCGCAATTATTTTCACGGGAAAGCGATTTTCCCAGAAGTTCATACGACTCTACACATCTGCTCTAAAAGAACACCAGGTTCAAGACCGCCATCACACCGACCTTAAGAAAATACGAGTGTGGAAGGAAATGCCCTTACATGGGAGGCATGCGAATGAGGCTACCCAGGATCACGTCGACAATACAGCGTCCAACTATTGGTTAGTTTCAGGACAAATGTTCCCCGAAACCAAGGGCTTTCTGCTGGATATTCAAGATCAAGTGATTCCCACCAGAAACTATCTCAAGTACATAGTTGGAGATGCCTCGGTGGCGGATGATCGATGTCGATACGGTTGTCAAATCGCTGAGACCATGTTACAGGAGGATAATTTGACACTAATTTTATTAATTCAGTTCCATGGCAATTTAACGGGACATCTTCATATATATTGGTCCTCAAATCAGTCCAGTAAAAGTAGATGGCAAAGTTTTTAAAGTATTTATAAGCAAATATACCATTCAGTTTTCAGAAGTGTGTTTATAATTCGCGCACAAGCGAATGAATTGGACTCGCCAGGCGGTAGGACTCGTCAGGCGGTAGGACTCGTGTAGACGAATATATCAATTATGCTAGATTAGTTTCATTTTTGATTAGCAGATATAATAAACTAGTAAAGTCTTATTAAAAGCTAATTGTCATCTACTTGTACTTGAACTAGAAATACATGCATTATTTTATTGCTTTGTATGGTCCTCGAGGGACGACAATGAAATGACATTTAATACTCACCGATGACACAAAAGTTTTGGAAAATTCCGACTTGTTTTCTTGCAAACTCTACAATGATGAACCATGATAAAGTATTAAACACTGATTTGCCTCAAAAAGTGTTACAAAGCACTAAAGAATACCACACGATAGTAATGTATTTAAAACATGCCGTTTTACTACGACTAATACGCTATGTTTGTTATTCGGCCGGAATCGGCCGAAAGTAGACGAGACGTAGTCGAAGTAGAGGAGGCAGCCACGCGGCATTGTCACTTTTATTTATAGAAATTCTTCGCGTGCTTGATGACAATATATTTTAAAATTCTAAAGTAGGTAATTACGTATGTTTAGTCTGTTAACTAACGTAGATTTAAATTAGGTATTTATAGAATAACAAATGTAACATGGTTCAATAAATTTAAAATAGTAAGTGCTATTTACAAACAAAATATACCTACTTGAAAGTCAAATTCACTGATTAATAAGGAAATCTGGCAAGCATGCTCGAGTACCACAGTGTGTGTTAGAAAGCGATTTAATTTGTGGCACATACAAAAAGTAAATAAATGTATCTTTATTATTTTATTTTATCTAATATTCCAACTGTGCTCTCCAATATGCTATGTAACCGGCACAAGTATGGGTTTTTCTAATTTCGTATTTCTTGTGTGCTTTTTGAAAAGAAACTTGTTGTTGAAGGAGCTCGTATTCCTAAACTTATTTCGCAAAGCAAAGGGCCTGAAAATGATCGTTGTATAGTTCAAAGAATTACACTTTTTAATTCGGAAAAATGATATGCATAAAAAAAGCAGCTTCTGATCTAGTTAAAACCGTATGTGGCGGAAGGAGAATATTAGGTAGCCTTTCGGTGCATAGCTAGATAGGAGAGAAACTCTTTTCACGTTTGATACGAACTCGTTGACATAAATAAATGTGTTTCTGATTTCCTCAGCGAGTCTATTAATACCGTGGGATAAACGTGTCACCTGAATTAAGCATGTAGGGAGCAACATCAAAGAAAAGAATTAAATTAATTCGTGAGGTACAGCATCGGGAAGAAAGAAAACATTTTCACAATTCATCTTGAACAAAAGGTGATATTGCCAATTAATTGGCCTTTTTTTTGCTCTGAACCAAATAAGTACGCCTTGGGTAATTTATCGTTGAGCTATGCACCGACTGGAAGAATCAGTGGTTTCCTCCACACAAACGTAAAAACAATTATTTCCTATTTCAAATCTAATTTTTTGAATAACGCCTAAAGATAAGCAATCAGTATTGTTACGTCTTAAAGTTCTATTACAAGAAATGTTTAATTTACAATATTTCTGAAAAAATTACCTAAAATTGTCGTGACATAGTTTTGAGGGAGGTATATTGGATATTATTAAAGCAAAACATAAACCTTTATTCAATGCATGTTGCTCTGTAATATTTTTGGAAGCTATTGGGATAGATCATTTCGCTACATGTGTTGCATTTATTCACATGTAGGTCTGTTTGATTTTTTTTATCATATATGATTCATAATAAAAAAAGAAAAGTAATCTTCACGGTTTAATTTACATTTATAATTTTCCTTGCGCCCTTTCTTTCTCTAATTGTTTAATCAGTTTAAGGAATCATTTCAATGTGTACAAATTTAATCAAAGAATCCGCTTTTATTTTTAAGTATAGGTATGTATTAGTTCTATGCATACAATTAAACATGAAATAAACTTTAACTTACAATTTTGCTCTATACGCATTTATACGAATTTCTTTGTATGGTTTTATTCAGTTTAGGTTAGTTTGCGTTAAGCATTTTCACTTGTACTTGAGATATTTTACCAAAGCAAGACACGTTTTAGTTGAAAGGAAAACAGAACATTGGGCATTGAGAAATTTGGTTCGAAAACGAAGCTTTATGGGCATTTTCTTAAATTTATCAATAATATTCAAAAACGTTTAATTTGCATACAAAATGCAAAATATCCAAAATAAATATTTGCCTAAGTCTAATAAGTCTATTATAACAGATGAAATTATTTCAAATCTAATATATGTCAGCACACCATGTTCTATACTCTGTTTCTCAATGCCTGATAGCACAGCACCTTCATTATAAATGTAAAAGGGGTTTTGTTGAGTACAGGGTGAGATGACATAAATGGGACCTATTTGATTTTAAGGGCATTATTCCAATAAAATTCCGCTAGCTTTAACACATTTGTAGTTGAACTAATCTGGAAATAAAAATTTAAGTGAGTCGAAGAGTGCCCTTTTCTTACGAAATTAACCATTAAAAACTAGCCACAAAGGCAAGCTGACTCATAATTTCGGAGCGACTAAAACCCAAGTTGGTTATTACTATAGCTTTGCATGCCCCACCGTTCGCTTTGCTCGCAACGGGGGATCAATCAACAAGAACTAACCAAGTGCTAACCAAAACTAACCCAAGGCTAACCCAAAGTAACCCAAAATTAAGGGAAAAAGGTAAATTAATAGAAAGTTTGCTAGGACGTAGACATGGATTCGTGTCGCATCGCGCGCAGTATTTTGGATTACAACTCGGGATTTAGCCGCTCGTTATAAATTTATCGGAATGTTATCGTTCGGCTTTGTCGAAGCGATGTATACCGGAACGCATTATTTTTAAACAATTCGTGTTGATATGAGCCGACCGGTGAGGGAAAAAATTGGAGTAAACATTGCTTGCAGGAGATGTTAATAAATAATATCAATACCTATTTACAAATTCGCATTTGCAGATGCGAATAACTTTAACTAAACTTGGCCTTCACATTTTGCAGATGTGAAGGGCCCCCAACAGCCTCCACGTCAGTAGGTGTATTATGTTGGAGTGGATAGAGGCACACTATATCCCTACATTTGCCGATGTAAAGGATATATGTATTGACAAAAATAAAACTGTATAGTGCTATGTATTTGCAGATACAAACACAAATAACCACCAAAAACAAATAACCACCATACTATTGCAACCCTCTTACATAAAATCATTGCATTGGAGGTAGCGAATTATTACACTCTTGGTTTCTATTCAAAACAGAAATTACAGTATTTGCAGATACTGTAAATATGCTAAAAAATCGTTGCATTTGCAGATGCAGACGAAAGCATAACCAGGGTTAAGCAGCAAGCAAAAAGGTGAATAGTTCGTTGTATTAGCAGATACAATCGATCGTACCCACTGTCTGCAATTGCAGTTGCAGGTAGTGAACATATTCATGAACCTATTTTTCTGTTCAAAAACAGAAATTGCAGCATTTGCAGATGCTGTAACTAGGCTAATAGATCGTTGCATTTGCAGATGCAATCGATATAATAAGTAGCAAAACCAAGGAAAATCTTTTGTATTTGCAGATGCATTAGATGATCCTCTCACGCTAGCGGAGGAAATAACTTATCCGAATCAAGACTTACCAACATCAGAAGCACCAGATGGTCCTGAACAAAGTAAAGACCACGCTTTGTTAATAGGCAAAAAAAAAAAAACGAGGAAATCATACCTGCGAGGCCAGAACTACATACTCAGATAGATAGTTTTTAGATGGTACAATCACGTATTAAAAAGACTAAAAGATAAAAAAAAAAAAAAAAAAAAAACAAACAGTATGATAGAGAAGTATCCACCAGCTGCCAACTGTAATGTCCTCAGAACATCAAAATTAAATCTCAAAGAGAGTACTAAATCCTGCCAAGACAACTACGGTATGAATTACAGAAACAGCTATGGTCCGTGGGATTAGTGCCTTAGCCCTCCCTTTCAATAATTTAATTAGCCAACCGTCTGAACTAGAATTATACGTTCAAAACTGGCACAAATTAAAGGTAAACAGTTCAATAATAGAGTGGGTACAGGATTATAAAATGCCTTTCAATAGGACACCACTCCGGTTAGCAAAATAGAAGACTACATAGGACGGCAAAAAATTTTATTTCAAAATACGCATTCTTGGGGAAAACTGATCTTAAAGATGCATATTTCCTTATCCCTATGCACAGTAGTCAAAAAAGTTGTTAAGATTCGTTTTTTGCAACGTATTATACCAATTTAATTGTGTTTCATTTGGTTTATGTACAGCTCCATATCTTTTCACAAAACTGAAACCAGTTGTAAGATATGTAAAATTAAAGGGTATAAAAACTGTACTCTACTTAGTCGATTGGCTAGTTATTGGTAATTCAAAAGAGAGCTTAAAAGTATAAATAAAATTACACAAACATTACAAGATTTAGGTTTTATATAAATTCTGAAAAAAGCGTAGTTATTCCCGCGCAACAATGCTCATTTTTCGGGGTTATACAAGAGAAAAGATACCTACTGGCAGAACAGTCTATCATCTTTTACCCTGAAAAATACCTACTCACATCTCCTTGCAGAGAGAAACAACCATTGTGGAAGAAAATTTCCCTGGCTGTAGGGAAATTAGGAAGTCTCCGAGAAAAATGAAACTGATTATTTTTTTATTGCAAACTATACAACAGTGAAAAAGAAATCGATACGTATTTTTTATTTCCACTAAGATGAATATTACAAGAGCTATACCAGTTTTTAGTTTTGTATATATAGATATACTATGCATGGTGTGACGTAACAATTCATTTGTATTATGACGTCATAAGCACATCTCACGGCGTTGTATCTGCTTCATTTTTTAGCTTATAGAAAAAAGAAAAACACGTGTTCACTTATTTTTCATGGGCT
>JAEQML010073440.1:0-14968 GCA_016904865.1 Pissodes strobi | reverse complement strand
ATTTTAATTGAAACTATGAAATGAAACAAACACACTGTGTCTTCTTCGGAAGAACAAATATAACTGAAAAATTACAATTACTTAAACTTTAGGGTATGCATACAAAAAAATCGTCAAATTTGAATGTTTACAATAGTAATAAAAAATCTAAGTGTGATAAATATAATGCTGGGAAAGTCCGAGTATTAGGACAGGTAAACGTTTAAAATATGTACGTATATGTACGTAATTATGTACGCCTATGTATCAGCCATCAGAAAATGATTTATTACTTCGCATCATTTCGAAATAGAGTTATAATATTTATGTTATATTAAAAAATATATCATTTGTACCTAATTCTCTCAAGTTTTTTAAAGTTCCTGCTTTGTGTGACTTATTGTTAGGTAATGCTTCCATGTTTTCTTTTATGTTTGATAATGATATTCTATGATGTAGATATGTTCTATATTATTGTGAAGGATTCATTTTAACCTTGTAATTGATTGCCTTTTGCTCCACAAATGATTAGACTTTTTTTGAAATTGTCTCTCTTCGCTCTCCAGGATGTAAACTGCACAAGTGCTAGTTTAGTGACCCTAATGGAATGCTTAAATTTCGTCGACGTTTCGATAAACAAGTCTGTTATCATTTGATTTCATTCAAAAATGCTTTATAGAATTTGAACAACCAAATAACAGACAAAATCAAAATAGACCTATTACGAACCTCTTTATTCCTTATATTCCTGGTTTATCAGACAAAATAAAACGAATAGGTAACAAATTTAACATTCGTACCATTTTCAAAACAGAAAACACCCTTAGATCCAAACTAACAAAAACAAAACCACTTAATGAAAATGAAACTACTAAAAATGTTATCTATAAAATACCATGTGAATGTAATAAATTTTTTATAGGTGAGACCTGTAGACCATTATCAAAACGTATAAAAGAACACCAAACTTATATTAGAAATGCACAATTCCACAAATCACATATTTGTCAACATGCATTTGATAACAATCACAGAATATAATGGAACGCTTCAAGTATTTTAGCAAAGGAACCTTCATCTAAAAAACGTAAAATTAAAGAAAGTGCTTTAATTTTATTGAATAAAGATGAATGTATTGCTTCAACTTCTGTTAGTTTTAATAGCACTTGGTAACCTTTGCTAAAAACTGAAGTTGATAAGGGACACTTAAAAATTAACTAACCCTTTCAACAAAAAACATTAAATTTTTCCTAAGCGAATAACACCAAATGATAGATAGGTATATAAAACTTCAAAAACAAATTAATTTACCAAATAACACCTAAATATCACACTAAAGAACAGTTGCCAGTAATTAAATATGGCATTGTAATTGTCATCTTGTCAAAGTCAATTCAAAGATTGACAATCTGCAAGAGCTTTTTACTGTTTTATTGTATTTGCTAACCATTTTCATTTTTAGTTCCTTTTTCTTGATAACGATAGCAGACTTGTTTAACGAAACGTCGACGAAATTTAAGAATTTCATTAGAGTCACTAAACTAGCACTGATGCAGTTTACATCCTGGAGCCAGAGCGAAGAGGTTCTATAACAATTTCAAAAAAAGTGTAATCATTTGTGGAGCAAAAGGCAATCAATTACAAGGTAAAAACGATATTCCAATCTAAGAGATGTTTTTCTTTCTTGTTTGACATAATAACGATTATTTAATTATATAAAGAGATTAATCACTTAATTATAGAAGTCATTCTTTGCTTATTAAATGATTTAATTGGTTTAACAAAATACATTTTCCTTTACCTTACCGGTAGGAGGCTCCCTTACTGTTTTTGCGGGGAGGCCTAAAATCTGAGTCTACGCTTCTGAATGAAAAAGCAGAATATGGGTTACAAAGCTCCGATGGAATATCTTCCTTAAAAGGTGACATTTTAATGTTATATTATGCTATGTAATATTAAATTATTTACTAAATTGCTTATATTCTTTAGGTTATTTTGATTATTGGAATTTCTGGAGCCTGCAAGTGCAGTGAAGTTTTAAATATGAAAATAAATGACCTGAAAATTTTAGAAAAAAATTATAATGCATTAAAACATAATGCTACCGGGAGATTCCCAAATAAATAGCAACCTACTTAAAACTACAAAATGTTCACAGGACATTGCTTTAGACGTACTTCTGCGACGTTACTAGCAACCACAGGGTTACTGATGAAGGATATTACATAGACAAGTAAAAATTGCTAATATATGCTGTCTCACACTAAAAATCCAGAATCGTCGGCTTCTTTATAGCGACTTCTAAAACTCAACAACCTGATTTTAAGGAACAACATGGTTTTAAGGTAACACATTAGTTAACAGTAATAAGTCTAAAGTAACTATTAATGTATATAATTACAAATAGTTTTATTATTCTTGTTTTGCACAAAATAACAAAATAGAAGTTCCTTGTTCATAACTCATTTTAATGCAATTTGATTTATCAAAATTACAGTGACATTTGCTGGTAAAAAAGCGACACATGCTAGCCGAGAGAGAAACATTCCCAGCTAAATCAACAATAAGTCGGTTCCTGGCCGTTTTGAAGGGTACAAATTCACGTATTATCGATTGTGAGTAAAGACATCTTTATTCTGATATGAATAGTATATTAAGTATCAAGAACAGTAAGGATAGTTTACCGATTGACGACACTCTTCGACAAGATCGATAAGGTCCTTACTGTTCGAGATGCTTCTATTATTTTTTTTATACGCAGACATTAAATATAAATAAAGCAAATTTCTTGAGCAATTTTATTTTGGGCACGTTTTTTGCTTTCCAGCTATAACAAACTTTTAACACTAGTGCGTAAAAAAAGTTATTTGACGCACTGCATTAGAAAGGTATATTTCACGAATCTTAGAAAGTGCGTAAAGTGAGAATTTTACTCACGGTAGTAGAACAAATATATAATGCGTCTACATTACATTATCCATATTCACCGAGGTATCGTAAATTATTTACTAAACACGCAAGTAGGTATATAGCTGAAATGTTTATCATCAAATATTTCAAAAATGGCCATAGCAAATGCCAGAATAAAAATACCTTTTTGCATTTAAAGCTTTTCTTATATCTCCAAAAATAAAGACAGTAGGTAGGTATCAAAATATTAGCAATATCCCTGTACAGGTTTTATATTTTGCGCCACAAATTGAGATAATTACAGATCCAACAAAAATGTTAAATGCTAAAGGTTCCAAGTTTTACTCGGTACATTTATGAATTCCTTTAACAACTTTTGTACATTAAAGGGTCCAAAGGATGAAGAGAACCTTAAATATTTGACTACGAAAATAGTTAGCAAAAATCGAGGTCCAGAAGAGAACGTTTTTTCCAAAATCGATGAGATGGATTATAAAGTGCGCGATAATGATAAGTTAGTTTTGATTTATATGTGCTATAAATATGATAAATGAACAGATAAAAATGGGATACAAAATAAATGAGACTTCATTTAAATAAGTTGCAACAGAGAATAGTAAAAAGGAAAACATAAATAATAAAGAAATATTAATTAGCCCTAAGAAAAAACCCATACAAATCCACTTTCACCAAGCAAGTTGGATAATAAAGAAAAAAGAAATTATTTCAGAGTAGATTTCTCACCCACGTGGCGTGTAGCCCACTGTGTGCTATTCTTTAGTAGGTATAACTAATTATGTCGTAACGCAAATTGTTTGATTATCGTGTGGTTTTTTTATCATACAAAATAATTTTCCTTTATCAACTGTTTTAAAATCAGCTATTATTTTAAAACAATACATTTCTAGACGTAGAAAAGTAAGGTAATATTGCAGACGCAATTATTAATGATCTGGTAAAAATGTTTAAGATCAAAATTCGGAAAAGAAAAATAAATATTTGTGCAAAATACAAAATATGTTTTACATGTTGTTCAAAAGTATTGAAATCTATTCAAATACCCAGCAGGAATCATGAATGACACGATGAAAGCCGAAATATTTTCATTTTATAGCCAGTCTACCAAAACTATTCAGTCTAATATAAATGGCAAGACTACATAGAAAATATTAAAAATTTTGCGTATTATAGAACTAAGAAGAAAACAGAATGCGAAATATAAGTTCCCGTTAAATAACATAAATCGAATGTTTTTTTCTGAATAAGTATAAGTAGCAGCCGATTTACAAATTATGAAGAAGTAAACCAATAAAGTAGCAGACATTTACGCTAATATTCTGAAATTTTGAATGATATTTCATGATACCAAAGCAGACATTATCATCAAAAGTAATTTTAAAACATATTTGCTGGCACCTCTGCATGCTGTATATAGGTAACACTTTTTTTTCTGCAGGTCGTTATTATTTGTTAGAAATAAAATTCATTTTAAAACACTACAGATCTAACCTTTTAAAAATCACTCGCAACCTAGTTTTCCTACTCTTCATAAAGAGAAGTGGAGGAGGAACCCACCTGAAACAAAATAAAAATATATTAATAGGTATAACACCATCTCACAGGATATTGGAAGGAATTGCAAGTAAACTGGTCAACATAAAGTTCGGTCCATTAAATTTTTAGTCTTATTTTCAAACTGCTGCAACTTTTTTAAAAATAAGATTTTTGAACGGGGTTTGCGGATTTTGAAAGCGCGTTTTTTTGGGATTAAGCTAAATGCCATAAATTTTCAGTAGTATTGATACTATCATGATATACGGGGTGATCAATAAAGTAATGCAAAAAAATCAAAAAGTTTGTGTGTGTGCCATTTCAGCAGTATTTTTTTTTAAACATTACGATATGGGTTGTTACCAAGGTAATATCAATATCTCTGGACGTTTTTGCCAGTTTTTGAATTAAAGCCCTTTGGCCTTAGATACACTACTAAACAACAAATTTTGGCAACAACATTTTTAAAATGCAATAACTGGAAAACGAAATGACGGATTTTTACGAGCATTTCAGATTCGGAAAGCCTATTTCATGTAGATTTTTTATGACCTAAGCCCTTTACAGAGAGTTACAGTTTTCACATTATACGGGGCCAACAATAAACAAAGTCGTATCTACTAACTCAAAAAGGCCAAATTTTACAATCGTTAGAACTTTTACCCCAATTTAGAGAAAAAGTTATAGAACCTTTGGGCAAGAGAAATGTTGTAGCTTTTCGCTGATGCAAGAGCAAGAAAATCTCCAGTAGGTGTCGCCGTTGAGTCAGAAATGGCTCTCAAAGTGAGCTCGAAATTTAAGCCTGCTTTGCGACCTTTAAAGAGTTGTATCTAAAAAACTATCACCCAAAACTGCCGGAGCTTTCAAGCAGCAAGTGATTTAAGGATATCCTCGCAGACCGTATAAGACGTAGACTCCACACCTACACACTATTAGGAGATTATTTGTTTATTAGTCCTATTAGTTGTATTGTATGTTATGTTTATTCCGAGGTTTATTCATATAAAAAATAAGGATTGGGAATTAAGAAACGACAATCTGTATATTTATTGTTTTTAAAAATCCAATAAAATTTAAACAAGGGCTCTTTCCTTTCTTTTTTGAACTTCAAATTGAAGAATTTGAAAACAAAACAAATGCATAATGTTCCTATAGCGCCCAATCATTTACCCTTTACTTAAGATGTCCGTGTTAGATACGCATTTGTTTATTGTTGGCCCCGTACAATGTGAACACTGTAACCCTCCGTAAAGTGCTTAAGTTATAAAAAAATCTACATGAAATAGGCTTTCCGAATCTGAAATGCTCGTAAAAATCCGCCATTTCGTTTTCCAGTTATAGCATTTTTAAAATGTTGTTTAGTAGTGTATCTAAGGCCAAAGGGCTTTAATCCAAAAACTGGCAAAAACGTCCAGAGATATTGATATTACCTTGGTAACAACCCATATTGCAATGTCTAAAAAAAATTATTGCTGAAATGGCACACACACAAGCTTTTTGATTTTTTGCATTACTTTATTGATCACCCCGTATATCATGATAATATCAATACTACTGAAAATTTATGGCATGTAGCTTAATCCCAAAAAAAACGCGCTTTCAAAATCTGCAAACCACGTTCAAAAAAACCTTATTTTGAAAAAAGTTACAGCAGTTTGAAAATAAGGCTAAAAATTGAATAGACCGAACTTTATGTTGACCAGTTTATTAAACATAATAAGCCCTACTTCCTAAAAAGGATTCGAACCTTCATAATCCCTCATGCGATTAGCAAATTTACCTATTCAGTTTTGCGGTTGTTTTCAGTGTTGATAATGACAGTTATATTGTTGAAAGTCTTACTTACTACGGAAATGCTGGTGTGAAAAGCCCAACAAAATATATTGTTCAGTGAAAATAGCTAACCTTGGGTACTTAATACTTTTAAATTTGTGACTAGCAAAATCTCTTTTAGATAATTTTAAGTATATATTATGCTCTTGAGTTGAGCTCGAACGATTCCTCTTTATATCGTAAGAACATTTAAGTACTTGCAACTAGCCGTCAAATAAACATATGAAATATCGTTTCATCCTTTTTCCAAGACTCGCTCAGTACTTGGCAGATAGTGCCATGGTTTCAGTAACATAATCAGGAACATTTAGTAACTTTTGATGCGTTGATTATTTTTTTAACAGAAACCATATATGAGAGTAAGTTGATTATTTTTTAAGATAAAAATTACTGCTAGAACCGTCAAAGTGACAGTTGTTCGCAGGTTTAATTTATTTCTCCTTAATGAGTGGCACTTTATTTTTAAGGTCTTTTCGCGATTAACTCAAGCCCCGATCTTGAGAACATTTCATTCAATTGTTTTTAATTGCTGGCCAATCCAAATTCTTTACAAATTAAGTATTATTTCCATAGTTACTTCAAGTTGTCCGATTAACATTTGATTGTGAAAATGTTCATTGAAGGATAAAATCGAAGCTGCTATCATATTTGATGAAGCGAATTGCATTTTCAATAAACGTTTTCCAGAACATCCAAAGTGCATCAAATATCTTCAAAACCTGATGTTGATGTTTCAAACTGGCGGGCGTACGGCGACTGAATTTTGCGAGATCGTGACAGAAAGAATCATGGAAAATCCCTACTATTTACCACACATTTACTTTAACGATGAAAGCACCTTTTACCTGAATGCAACTGTAAATACACAGAATTGTAGATATAGGAGTGATGTAAATCCCCATGAATTTTGTGATGGGCATACTCAATTTCTCCGAAATTTTAATGTTTGCGGAGGCATTTGAGGTGACCATATTATAGGTTCTATACTTTTAAAAGAAAACTTCAATTACCCCAGGTAACTTCTACTATCAATGAGATTGATTGTTGCACAAAACCCATCTGAGTTTCACTTGAATCTAACATTTTAACAAGAAGGTGCCCCACCACACTATTTTCGAAATTACTTAGATGGAACTTATCTGGATATCCAGGTAGGTGGAATGAAGGTCAAGGTCCAGTAGGATAGCTCCCCGGACCTCACATCCCTTGACTATTTTCTGTAGGGTTAGCTAAAATCTAATGTTTACAAGATCGCTGGTGGATTGCTGAATTAACTGCGCCATCGTATCGTTGACGTGTGTTCAGGAATATTCTCTACTAGATATGTTTAAGGATACAAGATCAAACTCACAAAAATCGAATACACCTGAGAACTAAAAACTTCCGGTTAAATAAGATATAAAAAGAAAATCATTATCACAAAACTTAATTATAACCGTCATCTTCACCCGCGTGAACAATTGAACATTCATGCTGATGGTTAAAGAAACTTTTGTTCCACATGCGACATACCAAAACCTCTTATAATTTTCCATATTTTTATCTCATTTGGACTACGAAACGAAATGGGTAAGTGAAACACCATCTGAAGAGAAGCATGTATGGGCTACGACTAGCTAAAGCTGACTGACCATCTGCACCAAATATTATATCATCATATCATTTAAATAAATCTGAGAACCTTATTTTATCAATAACTTATTATATTTGAGCGTTAAATGAAGAGGTGTCAAAATAGCCCCGGAGTGTGTCAAACTAACCTCCAAAGTTAAAGTTTGGTTGGTTTACGGTACGTATTTAAGAAAGCGTCTAATATTGTTCAAATATTCTATATATATAGTTTATTTCAGCTAAAATGTGAAACCTAAATACGTCTTAAGAATAATAACAGCGATTTTTATATTTCATTTTTTTCTAAGCTACATTTTTGTTATAGCTTTTTTTATATAGCTTCTAATTACTCATCTTACTGAATGTCAATACATAGTCCTTTTAGAAAGATCAACACATATTTACAACAAATTTTTTTTTTTATTTAAGTCATCACCAAGACAAACAGTAAACATTGAACAGTCAACTAAATACAATTATTTAAAATAAATAAACAATTATTTATTACAAATGCAAGATTTTGATAAGCCAATAATTTGCTTCTTTAAATCAAATTAATCACATTGCTATTTCAAATAAAAATAAGGATTCAGCAAATGAAAATGATTTGATTCAAATAAGAGAAATTATTTCGTACAAATACCCAAAAGTTTGGGTTAAATAACCGGCTTATTTAAATTAAAACACGAATCTTTTGGAACAAATACACCTCAGATTTCAATCAAAACCCAAGTTTTAATTTAAATAGGTCGGGTATTTAAATCAATGTTTTGGGTATTTGTACGAAATAATTTCTCTTATTTGAATGAAAATAATTTTATTTGTTTTAAAGTTATTTTTGTTTGATGTGAACTACGATTATAAAATTATATTGTTTGTTCGGGATAAATATTTATTTCGAACAAAGAAAATCTTAAAAATAAATCAAATAAATATACTTTTGTATTCAAACAAATATTTTTTTGGCCATTATCAAAGAAATTCTTGCTTGAATAAACTCCATTTTTTTTTATCAAATATTTTTTTTTCAGTGGATCCTTTATTACAAGCTTTTATTTACTTTCAACTGTGGGTCTGTCTGTCTGTAATCAAATCTTGCAAGCTGAATTAGAACTACTTCTAAATGTCCAATTGACTTGAAATTTGGTACACGTTTATAGTTCCGATGACAATACAATATTTTAATCTTGTTAAATTTACACCTCCCCCCCCTTTCGAGGGTATGGGAGGGAGCACTATTTGAAGTATGTCCGATTTCGTTTAAAATTGGTATATAGGTAGGGGTTTTTGGGGACAAGGAATGTGAATTTTCTATCAGATTTTGAAAATTTAAAATGGCGGATTCAACATGGCCGATATTGGGTTAAATGTTGCAAGTCAATTTTAGCTGACTTCTACATATCCAATTGGCTTCAAATTTGGCATGCGTTTATAGTTCAAATGGAAATATAAAACTATGGTCTTGCTCCACACCCTCCCTCCCTTTCAAGGGTAGGGTAGGGGGGCACTACTTAAAGTATGTCCGATTTTGTTTAAAATTGGTATATGGGGGTTTTTGGAGACAAGGAATTTGAATTTTTTATTTGATTTTGAAAATTTAAAATGGTGGATTCAACATGGCCGATTTTGGGTTAAATGTTGCAAGTCAATTTTAGCTGACTTCTACATATCCAATTGGGTTCAAATTTGGTATACGTTTGTAGTTCAAAGGAAAATATAAAACTATGGTTGTTTATTCTTATGAAGACAGTGGTGTTGCTTACACTTTCCACCTCCTTTAAAGGTTAGTGGTGAAGGCACTACTTAAAGAACGTCCGATTTGGTGTAAAATTGGTAATAGGGGGTTTTTAGGGACAAGGAATATAATTTTTTATCAGATACTGAAAATTCAAAATGGCTTTTATTATAATATACTCCGAACCTAAGTTTTATAAATAAAAATATAATATTTACTAAATGTATGACTTTGCTATACCATTATACCTACTAAAAAGTACAAAATAAATAAAAGTAAAAAAAAAATAAAACAAGCTTTTATTTAAATGCACTAAAAAAAAGAAAATAAAATTTGAAGTAAATCAAACCCATTATTTTTTTACATTAAACATTTGTATATAATATAAAAGCTTGTCGCGAGAAATTTAAACAGGAAAATCTCGCGACAAGCTTTTATTCATAAATGTTTAATGTAACAAAATAATGGGTTTGATTTACTTCAAATTTTATTTTCTTATTTTTAGTGCATTTAAATAAAAGCTTGTTTTATTTTTTTTTTTACTTAGTTTATTTTACTCTTAGAAATGTTTGATTAAAAAAAGAAACTGTAACTTAAAAATAACATTATTTAAGAAATAATATATGTAATTTAATTTATTAGTTTTTCAATAGAGAAATAACGTAAACAAAAGTATGATTTCCTCTCAAATCACAGCCACATAATTTAAGATCTCGCTAAAGGCCAAACACGTATGTATAGGTTCACATCGTGAGACCCATCCTGTCAAATAAAATAAACCATAACTCCCGCTGTAAGAAAGCTAATTTTATTGTAGGATGCCCTCCTCTAATTTAATTTTAAAAGATAAAAGTTACTCATAGTTTATTCTGAAATTATATAAAAAAAATCATTATATGAAAGGTATATTCGCATCGATATACTTGATATGCATATATAACTTTTAAATTATATTAAATTCGATATTGTTTTAATGTATTTAATCAATGACTATATAACTGCAGCACCGGGGCGCATTATTGGCTCTATCTATATGCTCAGCAGAATTAAACAATATTAGAACAAAAGGAATAGAAAATAACCATTCCTTTAATGAATGAACAAAATTATCTCGACTTTGCTTTTATACCAACAATTTTCACTTGGTATACTCAGGATTTTTTTTGCGTCTACAGCTGGGTCTACCGTCAACAATTCGAGTTAAGTAGTTCAAACCGATTCGTTCAATCCTCCACAAAAGAATAAAAGAATGTTCCGCTACTAGATTCACGACACTCCGACGTTGGGTATCGATTTCTCGTAACGCCATTTCGGCACATAGCAACCACAGAACGCCGTCGCCCGACGCCGAAAAACGCTTTTAGAAAAGGCAAAATGGGGCGAATGGGGACTTGGATCGCCCCAGCAGGGGTGCACTTGGTTATTCCGATGCCATACCCTAATAGGGACAGCATAAGGGGACTAGTTAGCAGTCAAAATAGTCAGCGGAAAATTATGTTATTCATATTATTACGCAGATGGCTAATGATTATATAAATTATTTAAATACTTTTCTGACAAATAATAAATTGTGTATATATTTCAAAATGATTGTAACAAAATTGTTATGCTGATTGTAAGTTATACTTCAAGTTTTAGTTGTTTGACTATATATTATCCCAACTTGCAAATTCGATAAAGCTGATGCCCCGATTTGAAGATCACTGAGTATATTAATCCGATATATTGTATAAACATATTTTTTATGCCAACGACTTTTGCCAACCTTCCTTGCGGCCAGTTCTTTATTCATTGCATCCGCGTATTTCTAATTAATGATTCAAAATGAAACACGAAGCAAGTGTTTCCTTAAAAATAAATTCACAATATCGCTTTCTGGAATACAAGCGCATATTATTACCCAGTAGGAGGCTCGTAATTCATACAATGATAAATCCTAATAGGGAATATAGGGATTAGTCCGCAAAACACCATCAACCACTATATATAGTGGAAGAAATGTCCAGAGTCCAGGGACGGTCATAAATTTCAGATTTTAATCAACATATTTAAATTATGAAATCGTAACGATTAAAGAACTTGGAAAACCAATTGCAAAGTTCAAATCCCTAAAGTATTATCTAAGTAATGTGAAAGACCCCCAAAAGATTAAAAAATTAATATACTCTCAGTGTTGCGGATACCGGGCTATTCAATAAGAAAGTGCTAAGGCGATTTTTTATTTGCATTCAAAGTCAAAAACACGCAAATCCTCAGTTTCAATAAAAATATAATTTAACAGAAACATGACATTTTTGAATGACTCAAATAAATATTGAAAAATATAAATCAAGTAAATTATGAGTTAGGGACCAAGAATTTACTAAATATAATAAAATATACATACATATACCAGTAAGCAATATACATGAAAAACGAGCTTATACATACACGGCTAGTCAGTCACCAAAGGGGCACTCCCACTCATCTCTTTAAAAAATAAAAATATAAAAAAACATTTTTCCAAAATTCAAAAACATGTCGGGTTCGTAAAGAAGTAAAATCGAACCCGTGGCCAGATATTTTTAATAATTTAGAACCTAAAAAAAGGTGCGTGCTTAAAACCGCACGACAGAAGTTCAGCAGAACGATATTAAAAACTATATAAAATAAAAAAAAAAACATGTCTTGCCACCGACGGGAATTGAACCCGGGCTGTGCGAATGCGAAGCAGAAGGTCTGACCACTGCACCACCAGATGTGTTGAAAGCAATGCTCTGGACCGTACAGACATAGGTAATTCTGATACATCCGGCATGAATTACTGTTTGATTAACTTAAAGTACTTCAACTAAACGACTCTATCTACAGAAGATTCTTAATGCAAACCATCATCTTTTTACAATAATATCACCAAAGTACGTGCTTTAAACTGAAAAAGTGCAACACCCTCTGACCTTCAGAACATTTATCACAACACCGCATTTTTACTCCATTGGTATATCGTTTAGGACCCGTGAATACGCATATACTGTGTTCCATCTCATTTTCTCGCAGGGTAACTCAATCTAACTCTTTTTTTTTTGTTCATGGGATTGTCGCATGAGCCGTGGGGGCACTTTACACACTTGTTGCATAAATATCTATTTAGCGTTTTTATTCAATTATCAATAACTGAACATGTCATATGTTTGTTGAAGCTACACTTATTATGTATGTGTCTGAATTATTACCATTTCCGATCGACTCAGAATCATACGGGTCCATTTTGGATGTTGATATATCATTATTCTCAACATCCTCATTGGGTGATTGAAGGGGTGTAGGCGCATGTATGATGGAGTAGGAATATTGCTGACACCTGATATAGAAGGTGTATCCTTGCAAGTCTAGGAGTTGGAGTCTATAAGAATAGACTGAATTTGTTCCTATGCTTTTGTACCCGAAAAGGATTCTAGTCATTAGCTGTGCAATAAATGACGCTCTGACCAAAACTGTGTATTGATTATTATTGGCAATTGGCATTGGCAGGTTCTCGTGCCTTATCTTTTGCAGTTTGTGATCTACTGAAGTTCCTGGTTCAATTTCGATGGCGATCTTTTTTGTGTGGAGATTTCTAGGACTTTTATTTTTGAAAGTCGACATGTTTTGTTGACCTTTGTCTTGTTGTTCATTAACTGCTTGCTGTAAAATAAAAAATGCATTCTAAAACAATTCTTAATATTTTATATTTATTTCTATTAATTATGTTACAGGTGCCTTCTTCGGAGGAAAAATGGAAAGTTATTGAAAATTAATTTTGTCAAAGATGGAATTTTCCGAATTGGAGGTGATTGACTGAAAACATTGCAAAATTCACAGCCAGCAAACAGTAAGAGTGAATGTTTAAAATAAACTGCTCGTCAAAAAAACGACACACCTAGTTTTTTGGACAATATTTGAAAGCTCGTTATTGGAAACCTACTCAACCGATTTTAAAAAACTTTGGAAATTCTGAATAGTTGATTCTTTGGCTCTTACGTCTACTTTTTGTAATAAGATATTTTGCACCAAACATATACTACAGGGTGTTAAAGAAAGAGACGTTTTTTTTTACAAAATTTCAAGTTATTCCCATTCATGGGGTAGTTGAGATTGATAGTCGTAATACCTCTCTTTACTTACAGTTAGGTAATACCTCGGAACGTATTTGAGATTTTGTGGATATCTTGGCTAACTACGATTATATGGCAATTTTTCGAAAATTGTCGTTATTTTCCAGTTTAGTCCCAATAATGAACAAACTACGGAGGTATCTATGAATTGTGAACACGACGTCTTACGGTAGGTCATATGCTACCAGTTTATGTACGTTACGTGATCCATAAAACCAGAAAGTTCAGATTAAGGGATATGTTCTACACAAATTATTGCACGAATATTACTAAATGGTCCCTAGAATACCTAAGAATTGAAATGATAGGTGGGTACTTAAATAGGATCCTCTGTTAAAAAATTAATTCTTTTATTACCATTTTACTTTTTCAATCACCCTGTATATTCGAAGGTAATTTCGAGTGTAATTTGAACGGTTGTAAGAGACAAAAACTCGCTTGCATATTTATGGTAACGTTACACGAAGTAATATACTTATTTTACCATATTTTGACAACTGACTGATTTATCACCAAAAATCAAAAACCGTTTCGAGAAAATACCCCATTCTTAATGATCCATGGTATTAAGGTCGCATTTTAAGTTTACAAGTATAATTTTCTTTGGTTTGAATTTCTATTTTGAATTTTCAAAAAAAAATTATTTTGTGTAAAACATATCCCATAATTTGAACTTTCTGGTTTACTGGATCACGTGACGTACATAAACTGATATGCTACCAGTTTATGTACGTCTACCGTAAGACGCCGTGTTCACAATTCGTCGATACCTTCCGTAGTTTGCTCATTATTGTGACTAAACTGCAAAATATCGACGATTTTCGAAAAATTGCCATATAATCGTAGTTAGCCAAGATATCCACAAAATCTCAAAAACGTCCCTAGGTATTACCTAACTGTAAGTAAAGAGAGGTATTACGACTATCAATCTCAACTACCCCATAAATGGGGATAACTTGAAGTTTTGTAAAAAGAACATCTCTTTCTTTAACACCCTGTAGTATATGTTAGGTGCTAATTATCTTATTCCAAAAATTAGACATAAGAACCAAAGAATCAACTATTCAGAATTTCCAAAGTTTTTTAAAATCGGTTCAGTAGGTTTCCAGTAACGAGCTTTCAAATATTGTCCAAAAAACTAGGTGCGTCGTTTTTTTTGACGAGCAGTTTATATAAACAATTTTTATACTTACTATATATAGACCCAACTCTGCAT
>JAEQML010073439.1:0-14968 GCA_016904865.1 Pissodes strobi | reverse complement strand
TCGACCTTCTTTGATATGCAGCGTGCTAACATTTTAGCAGCCGTCGAGATTTCAGTCGCTTGGCCCTACCAAGTATGGCGAACTAAAAAATATATTTTTTAAAGTTTAAGCTTCTATATTATATATACACCGATTTAGAATGACATATTGTGAAATCAAAAAAATATATACAAATTAACTTTATGGGGTAAACCAATACCCCCTTAATAGTAAGGCCTTAGTGCTTGCCGAGTGATGTCATCGATGTAGGCCATACAATTGTAATCATATAAGAGGATACATACACTAATATTTGTAGAACCTATCAATAGTTAACTTATTTTAAAGAAGGCTAGCCATATAATAGACTTCTTGAAAAATATCAAAAGTTATGTTTGTGTTTTGGTTTAAGGATTATGTAAGTCACAGATACAATATTTATAACTTGTTCTTGGGGATATAAAAGTTCTCCACGATTTCATTTATTAATGAGATCAAAATTTTCCTCAACAATAAATTCCTCGTTATATATCAATTTTTGTTTACAGCCGTCACGTTTTAGTTTAGATAATACAGCAACAATAAGCACCTAAATATGCAATTAACGCAGCATTGATACCCCAATAAATTTAAAACACGCGCGATATTCTAATACACTCTAAGACCACGTCGAACTCTTTAGTACCTTCGAGTAATACAACAGTCGGTCCATCCCGACCGCAAAATCAGTGTTTGTTTTGATTTTGTAGAGGACACACGTCTTCAAAGTCGTCTGGGGTATCACATACCCCACTACACAGGTAATTAATTTTTTCTATACACGGTAAAATTATGTGACAATTGTCAAAAATATATTTCTTATTAAAACATTGTTTTGTGATTTGTTTTATGTTTATATTTAGGGTCAAATTGATGCTATTTTCTTTTATAAAGTATTATTTTGTTGTCTATCTTGATTTAGAGAAACACCTTTGTTTATATCAATAAATTTAGATTTTCTGCAATAAAAACTCGATTTTTTGTGTTACTTTGAATTTACTACATACTGTTTGTTTAGTATGCTTTATTTATACAAGCAATGCAAAAAATATGCCTAAAATATTAAATGGTTGGTAATTTCGAATATAAGTTTAATGGGGTATGACATACCCCACCACACTAAACGTGTACCTAAATATCACCACACCGATGCGACGCCGGGTTAAAATTTGAGACAATAAAGTTTTAATTTGGGAAAAGTCTTGTTGAGAGCAATTTTCACCTGGGTCATAATCAAGTAACGCATACAACTTATTAACATTAATAGAGACAAAATTGCGAGACTAAATCGTTAATATAGATTACATTCTATGTCTCATCTCTCTCATATAACTGTCGCACAGAGATATGATAATGACCATTTGCCTGTTTTTATCAAATGTATCTTCAAGGGGGTCTGTTTGAAATTTCCCTAAGAGAACATAACTAAACTTACGTCCTTTGGAAAACCGAAAACATGAACTTTAGGTCCATTTCTATAGCAGAGTACAAATAACATATTTATACCGTGTCTATAGTTTCCGTTACAGCCAGGAATACAACACCTTTGAGGCATAATTACACTAAGTAGCTTACCACAAAACTAACCGAAACAGAGAGAAAAACATGGAATTAAACACGAACAAAAACTTATAAACTATTCTGTAAACAAATCGGCCGATCGGCATAAAAAACAAATCGGCCGATCGGCATAAAAACAACAGGTCTTTAAATCCGAAATCTATATGTGTGTATTCAAGAAGCCGCATACGTTAATTCATTAAAACGATTCTTACTTCCAAATAGGTATAGATAAAGTATAGTATTTGACTCACGTATAATGAACATAATACACTCTAATGATTATGGCCTACATTATACGCTCGTTAAATAATATACTATTAAGTCACTAAGTTAATAAACGTCTACTTTGCTTTGTTCTTATTAATATAATTTTTAAACGTGAAAATGGGATAAAAATCATTTCGGATATGATGAGAACTATCAATCTTCGCATCCATCTATTATCAACCCCGGTTAGCTCGAGAAGATACAGGACTCACGTTTAACTTCCAATCTTTAATATATTTAATGCCGATCTCAAATATGGTTTTCTGAACAATTTCGAGAAATAAAAGCTATATAAAAATGCTGTTAAGTTCAATAAAAATGTAATTTCAGGAAAAGACCGCATTCTCCAAAATAAATACCGTTTTTATGTCAAAGGAAACGTTCTCGGAATATCGATTATTACTTTAAATGCAAGCGGAAGCTAATTTTGCAAAAATTAAATTGATTCATATGATAACTACGTATAATACAAATACGTATAATTTGCATTTGCACTTTGGCCATCAAGAGACCAGTTTATAGATAATTATTACTGATTACAGTTTTCATTTAAAATGCCTTAACAATGATTGTGTGTATATATATTACATTTACTTACACACGCATCAGACAATCATGGCGTGATAAAATCGGTGTTCGAAGACCACATAAAAACCCTAATTCTTGTTAAAATTAAGCCTTTGAGACATTTATCCGGCGACCACTTTTTTATTTTCTTATAATCGCTCCACTGCCCCATAAATAAAAAATATTAGGTATAAACCAGGGCCTTGAATAAATGGGAAATTACAGTGTGTTTTAAGAATGCATAGTGGCTACATTGTATACAGGGTGTTAGCGGACAAGATTATGTTACCGTTATCTCGAGTCCTGTGAGTGTGAAAAAAATTGTGTTTACTATATTTTAAAATAAGTATACATATTTCTTATACAATTGATAATAGTATGATGCTTTTCACATTTTTTAAATTTAACCAGTAGCGGAGTTGTAGATGAAGTGGTTCAATTTAGTATATCCGTTTGGTAAACACCATATAAAGGCGCTCTACGTTAGTTCTCGGAATGGAAGCGTAATCTGGCAGGAGTCCAGAAGGATCCTTGAGAGAAATGTGGCAACAGAAGTGGACGAGAGAGGGGACATACCCATGACGCAGGATATTAATTGGGAGGTAGAGTTTCGCTGTTTAATAATCAGTCTGTTAATTTGGTTGTCAGTGTTTGGCTCAAGCGGGTTTTAATAAAGTATAATTGTTTTTGTGTCCAATTTAGTTTTATTCTTATTCACCAGGTAGAAACTACCATACACCCACCTGGAAAAAAAGTACTACTAGCTCATAGATATTTGGATAATAGATATTTTCTACGTTACTGTGTTTTTAATTAATTTAGTGAATATACCATAAATAACTATTTAGAACAAATGCATAATTTTTTTAAATAATTTCTACTACACTTAATTTAATTGATTTATTAGACATTTACTACGCACAAAAAATAATGTATGCAACTCACATTTAATGGCTATTAAGACACTCCATTCATTACGACACTTGGCTACGGCTCGTGTCGTAATTCTCATAATGGTGTTTAAAAGCTTATTGCATATATATTATTCGGTGTTACAACATTCTATAGAACTATGTTTTATCTAGTGTAAAAGTTTAATTAAATCGCAGATGTAGATGTATTCTTCATTTGTGAATTAAATCAATTTCACGTTTTCAATTTTTTTTTAGCATACAATTTCCTTTTGTCTTTATTTATCCATTGATACTCAAGTATTCCATAAATAATATATTCCATCGCCTAGAGTCGACAGTCGACTTTCATATACTTCAATATCTCATCTAAATTAAAATAGCGCAGAATCTTAGAATTTAAATGACAAATTTTGTTTTAGTTTAAGTTTAGACATCTGACACCTTGCAAAATTAGCAGATCAGCGAGATCCATATGTCCAATACATCGAACTTCCTTGTAAAACATCCACAAAAAACAAGTTATTTGTTTTACTTATTTTTTATCCATTACTCACATACTATTGTAATAATGTAATAACAGACTTACCATAACATAACATTGTACCGCCAATTTTGCTGCCGCCCAATTTATTTATTTCATTTATATAGCTCATTCATCTCACAATCATAAAATAAAAGGTTATCAAAAGAAATAAGACTATTCTGACATTAGTCTCCAAGATGGTGTCAAGTGACTCGTTGCCCAAAATGTTTTCCTAATCGAAAAAGTTAAAAAACCAAGTATTTTCATTGCAAAAAAATTATAGAAACAGTCGTAGTGAGCTGTTATAAGTGCAAAAATGGGTTTCATCCTCCATCTTGTCTGCAATTTGTGAAAATCCAAACAGTTATAAAACTGAGGTTTGTGAGCCGGAAATTACGCTGTTGTGGCGATTTATCAAATAATTGGAAGAAAAAACCTAATGCTAAATGAAAACTGTAGATTGGAGATGGAAAAAAAACTATTTTTCGGGAGAAAAAAGGAAAACAGCCAAGAAACGACCCAAAAAAGGTAAACAAGATCATTAACATCCCTCTTTTCCTGGAGTCATTGCATATTGTAATGGAAGCTCCGCCTTCAGTCGCAGAGCAAGTCACAAAAACAACAGGAGACGGCGCGAATGATACTGACTGATTCTGATATTAGCGGCTAGGTCGCGCGGTCTAAAATCGTTCCCGATGACGAAATACATGAGTGTCTCGCGACAACATTGCCGTTAGCTGTCATCAAGGTAAAAGCGTCTCCAGGTGGCGTTGACTCGAGCGAATGCATTTGATGATTTCGCGATGCAATCGATTTGCAGCAAGAGCCGTCGTGGTCTAGAGGTTTAGATGGTTAGGTCTCAATTCGGCGACTATCGGCGGCGGCCCGAGTTCAAACCCCGTTGCTTTTTTTTAAGGTTAAGTTTCTAAACGTTTTTTTCTTGATTTTGGGTATGTCTTGGGTTAGTTTTGGTTAGCATTTGGTTAGTTTCGTTTTCTTGGGCCCCCGTAGCGAGCGAAGCGAGCGGAGGGCCACGCGTGAGTGAAATATTTTAATACTTCTGACACAATCGTGTCGGGAACGCTTTTAGACCGACGCGACCTAGCCACTAGTGATTCTGATTCGCGGCTTCAACCGCGGAGAAGAGAAAGGAGTAGTTCTGAACAACACCTTCTAGACAAGAAAGCCTTGAAACTAAGAAAAGCAGTAGCCAATATGACCACCCTCGTTGGGACCGAAACTAAATGCTGTAAAGGATATATTTCGTGTTTTTAATATAAAATATGTTTAATATCTGAAATTATTCTACATTATACAATTAAATACTTATAGTTAGGGACTGATTGTTCCGGTACAAGGTGTGTTTCCCCAAATATCTATTATAATTTCAGAGCTGATAATACCTAGTAATATTCACATACTGTCTGCCTGAAATAAACAAACAAGCCCTTAAATAATAATAATAATAATAATAATAATAATAATAATAATAATGCCTACTGACCTATTTACATTGACTGCCTTTTGGCTCTACATATAAAAAATTTTAAGGAGCCACAGACATTTTTTTAGGCTTTAGAGGTTTTGATTTTAATACCTCAGTTTTATTTAGGGTACCGAAACACTTTTTATTTGTAGCATTATTGAATATTGATTAAGTTGTAGGGTGGTTTTAGGTACGTCTTGTAATAATTAAAGTATGTTCAAGCTTTGGTCTAAGTTCAGTCGCTTAGTTGAGAACATTGACTTTTAAATAATTGTGTATACTAGTGTTGAGTGAATTGAAAACATAACATAACCTGTTGTGTTCCCAAATGCAGAGGGAATTATAAAAATGAACCCAAAGTGGCAATTTTTTCATTTCCAAAAGAAGATGAATTGGGGCAGCAGTGGACAAATTCAATTAAAAATGAAAAATCTTTTGTTCCAACCAAAAATACTCGGATAAGTTTTGTTTTCTATTTTTATAGGCAGTGACTAGTCACACACATTGTATTATTAGAGGCTGTGCCTAACATTACGTGCACAGGATATGGTATTAATTAATTGTGTGATTTTTCTATTTTTTACCAAAAAAATCCTTTGAAATACCTGCTTACTTTACGCGTAGGGTTATATTAGGTGTGTAAAATCCACTTTAGGTCAAATGAATATATATGTTTTATTGATATTGATGAAGCTCCTCAAGCTCACTTAAATTTTATTGTCTTTATTTCTGAAAATCTGTTTATATCAGTAGAGCAAATGTATGCTGCTGTCAACAAAATTGTATGTCAAGACAAAAGCCAACTCAACTTACCTCTTGAAGTAGCTACATGATGTTAATACTATAGGGAAAGTTCTTATTGAAGCTGCTTATTTTCTAAAACAACATACCGAACAGCGTTCTGTAGAAGGCAATTTAAACATTGTAAGTTATATTTTAACACCTTTAGGAACACGCTTTATTTTTCTGCATTTACAATAATTACCACGGGTGCCAAAAATTTCATCAATTTTTTTTGAAAACGTCGTGTGAAGTAAGTGGTTTTTTTTCTCTCTCTGTTGGTTATTGCTATCAAAAAAATATATAAGTATGCTGCAAAAAATCTAAAGAAACCTAGTAATTTAAGTCCTTTTCTATTTCACAGGCTCAAACTGAAAAGAATAGGTAACATTTTCAAAATTCAGATTTCTTTCAAATTTAAAGTCTATTTTTGAAACAATAGTCCGTAGCCATAGTCCGTATTTTGACTTTGATTCTCATACAAATTTTATTACTAAATACTTTACGAATATAAGAAGGTTTGTCTCTCAAAAAATACAAATAATATTTTCAAAGTTTAGTAGTAAATTATAAAACCTTATAGAAAAAATAAAACTAACTTGTGAAAAGTCTTATCAAATCTGTTAGAATTACCATAATAATTACCTCTTAAAATTTTTTATCAAATATTCTAAAAGTTTGGAAATAAAATTCTTATATAATTTAATAATGATAAAAGATTAAAAAAAAATCTTATATGCAAAAAAAGATATTTTTGTCATATACAAATATAATCAATAACTATATATACATATCCAAAGGCCAATTTCTTATTAGGGTAAGGGTTATAAAATCTTGTAAAAATAATTAAAAGTTATACCTATATAATCTCTTAATATAATTATTAAAAAAAAATAATAATAATTACGCGTCTCTCAAATTCCATCAAGGCTCACAAAAAACCTAAAAATATAAAAAAATGTGTATAATATTCTAAGGGTTTTATAGGGTTTTTTCAGCAGGGCTTCTAGCTAGTTTGGGTCCTTTTAGGACTTTGACGATTTGACAGATATATTATGATTGGTGATCAACAAATCAGTCCAAATTAATTGAACATTTTACATCCACATACCGATGAAGCTTTACAGCAGATTAAAAGACAAACAACCTGCCACCGCGTTTATCTTGGAACTTTTGGGGTGCAAAAAATAGCAGCCAAAGAGCTTATTGCTGCCTATATCGAACTATATCACAGTAATCAATACCTATGAAAACATTGAAAACCATACAAAAAAAAGCTCCGAAATGACCCACTAACCCAAACTAAATATTTAGATCATCTTCACATTTTTATAATATTTTTGTATCCCATAACCACCAATATAATAAAAGATTTTTCACACAAAAACCTGAAATATACTAAAAGTTAATTTAAAATTGCAGAGAAAAATTTGTCAAAAATACGAGACAAATCTTCTCCTGCAGCACACATGTAGGAAATAATAATTGTTTAGTTGGTAAGTAACAATAGATTTATATGATGCATGATTTTTCACCAATATACCTACAATAAATTAATACAATTTATTGGTACAGACTCATCATTTTGTGAGTACCTACGAGGTTAATGGTTCGGTTTTGTAATAAAACTATTATAAGACAGGACCATTAGCTTCATAGGTCCTCACAAAATGGCTTTAAGAGATTTTAAGCCACTTGTGGAAAACGTCACGTTATATCACACGTTATTGATGGTAATGCAGTACCTTATTTGCGTGTGTCAAATATTAGTTTTAAGGTCACTTCTTTTTCTTCTCCCTTACCTTAACCCTTCCCTTCATCGGTGTTTATTTTACTTGTATTTACACCAATGACATATTCTTGATACAACCATAATCTGATTTTATTAAATATTAAATATTTATTTATGATGGAAGAAATTATTGAAAATGTAATTAGAAGACGCGATCTTGAAGGTGTAAATCCCGATTTGATAAGAAGGATCATTATTAATGATATATTTCAAAATCCCGTCCATGATATTGCCAAGACCCATTTTTTCTTTAGAGCCTCCATGGCACGTGTCTTCAATCTTCAACAAAATTATACAATAGATACCTAATCACTAATCATACAGTTGTCTCTGCTTTACCTAATTATAAATTAAAATTTAAAAACAACAAACAACGAATCATATAATACATCATACATCTATACGTATATGCAATGAATCATAGGTAAGTAAGGATAAGTCCTCAACATTCAACGTTGCCAATAATTATTTTTGAAATATGTTTTACAACATAATTAACAAAAAACAGAGACAAAATTAAAATATTTGTATACTACCACCACCAGCTATGCATTTTTTATCTAATTAGTACATATTTGAATAACAATTGGATAATTACCTATACAAATTGTCTATATTGGGCAACACTGTATTAACTTTATCACTTATTAGCGTTACGTTTATCCTCCGTCTAATAAGGTAACACGTTATCGGTTAATAGTGTAATCGGTTATGTTTGAGCTACTGCGCATGCTCTGTATAACGTTTAACGTTTAAGGTAGTAAGAATAAGGGGTTTAAAAAGTCTCTAATGTGGCCAGATTAGCAGATCCCCAAACTGAAATTAGGCACTCTAATTTAAATAAATATCTAACTAATTAGAAATACATTATATTCTTTAAATATTTTAGGGTAATATAGGCCTTCAAAAAATAGCAATTATAGAAATTAAATTATCTATTAAATATTCAATTTTTAAACATTCCTCTAAATACCTAATATAAAAATATTATTGTATGAGCGTATTTAATTTCATAATTATTCTCAAATAGCAATAATGGTTAAATGTTTTCCTCCAATTGTTGTTTACGTATAAACATAAGAGGCTATTTACTGAACTTGTAGTATTGTAGTCATTTTAAAATTATATTTAAATATAATATATTAATATATTTTAGAAATATATGCAATAATTGTATCATCTGCAAATAGTTGCATTCTAACTTTTAAATGTATAATTGATGTAAGATGTAGTGTAAGTACTAACCTAAACTAAAAGAACCATAAAGTACTGAACGTTAGCAATTTTAAAGTCAATGCGTCTATAATAATGGTGCCACTACTAAAATTGAAATAATCAAATTATACAGCATTTACCATAATCGCAAAATTATACAGAGCAATAAAATAAACAATACGATGCTATAATTTTTATATTATATCTCAAGGCACTATCTGAGGTTTAATTCAAGAAAGCATTAAAAGGCATACTTTATTTACACATGTGTGTTTTAAAATCGCTATTGTACTCACGGTGCTTATTTAAATTTTTATTGTCTTCATGCCACACTTGTATTCTTGACGTGGGTGTCGCTAGTACATACATATATATTGTTATTACGGATATAAGTGGAATAAGATAAATGGGTAAATGGGATAAGGGCAAATTAAGAATTGAAAACCTGCCATTACTACATTCAAACTATAGGGTAGCATATAAGTCTCGCATTGATTTTAATAATTCATAATTTTTTCACTTTCAATTAAATACAACATTTAAAAAATCGCCTTTCGCAGCCTCGGAATGAATGGCTCTTTTGAAAGCGATATCTTCAAAACAAAATAGTCTGATACTTTTAAATATCGCAAATACCAAAGACAGTCGAAAATAAGGTGCTGAAACCACGGCTCTGATTTATTATCAACAGTTGTTCTAAGACGTGTTTAATCGTTGTTCGATATCGATTATTCGAATCCTACTTATATCTGTAGCATGGGTTTATTCAAGTTCGAATAACTTTATTCCTAGAATAAATACTATGACCACAATTATTGTATTAAGAATCGTTGTCATGGTAAATATTTGGAGAATAATAGTATATTATGATATAAGTGTATAAGAGGGCCTTTAAAGCACGCGCGACATATTTCAAAACACGACGCGCAGCGGAGTGTTTCGTAAGTCGCAAGGGCTTTAAAGACATCTTATACACGTATATCATACGCTATTTTTTATTACGAATGCATCATAATCTCAAAAATATTTTAAATATTAAATTTAAGGGATATATTGACGAATATATTAATCTGTCACATTTGACATAATCAAATGTTTCTATAGCAACCTTTAAAAAAGTAGGCGCCTCATAAACATCATTTTAAGCACGCTGCAGCGTGCGATAATCGTTGATTATAATGCATGCGTAATAAAAAGTTATTTATGCTTGAAAAAACTCGGCCGTACCGCTTTCGAAAAAGTATGTAGCCATGCAGCAAAGTTGACAGCGTCGCTATTAAAGCTTTTTTGCCGTAGTCACGACGCGTCGTGACTACGGCAAAAAAGCTTTAATACGACCCTAGTGACTCCAGGAGTTGGGTTGTTTGGGAGGTCCTGCGCCACGACCTTTTAAAAATATTTAAAAAAGTTACTAATTTCAATTATTCAGATTCGTATGTCTTGAGTCATTAGACATTTACTACCTCTACATAATGAGATTCATTAAGATATAAAATCTTCATTATCTTACGAGTTTAACACCAATCGGTCAATATAAAAAATGTCATGACGCTGGCATTTAAAATTTATCAATTTGAAAGTTGATAGTAAATATTTACTTAGTACATTTTGAAGGCTAAAGTACTTATTTCTCATCATTACTCATCTTTAATGGCTATTAAGGCACTCGCATTCATTACGATACTCGCCTACGGCTAGGGTCGTAATTCTCATACTCATGTCTTAATAGCTATCATTAAATGCTCGGTTTATAATATACGATTTTGTAACTCCTATACTTTAAATCATATGTTAGACAGTTACTCTCTGTACTTTAATGGGATTCATTAAGATACAGATTTTTTATAAAAATATGAGTTTATAACCAATCAAAGTGCAACATCACAGCAATGTACGATCAATATCAAAGATTGATGATCATGACATTTAAAATTTATCAATCTTGACAGTTCATAGTTACTATTTATTTAGTAAATTTTAAAAGCTAACGTACTTATTTTTTATCATTAAGACTGGCCGTAGAAAAGACAGTGTATACAACTCATATTTAATGAATCTTAAGACCCTCGCCTCATTACGACCTACGACTCGCGTCGTAATTTCGATACTCGTATCTTAGTAGCTGTCATTAAATCCTTATTGCTGCTACTCTCCGATCTGATTTAGTTAATTACTTATAGAAGAATTATTAAATGTTTACTGTCAATGGTAATTAGGCCAAAATATGTTCTTATGCAATTTAAATCATATAGACTAGTTTTATACGAACAATACATTGACGAATTTATTCGCCAATTTCTTCATGAATTAGCATTTGCTTTACATAACCAAAGAACAATTTTGGCAGTAGCAAACAATTTTTATTCTAACAAGTTTCATGCAGCAGGTAAGTGTTTTCATAAAGGATGCGGTTTCTAAAGCAATATCCGAAAACAATTCCATGTGCGATAAATGTTGAAAAAAAATGTAAGCAAAGACATAAGTGCTAAAGCAAATGCTGAAATAGCTTATCACAACGGACAAAATGAAGATATGCAAAAAAGAAGCATAGAAAATAAAAAGAAAATCGAAGGATTGTGAAAGAGGCGGGAATAGTGTCAAACAATCAAGGTGCGAGTGAACTACACAAATTAAAAAAAGAAAAATTTGAGATTGAGATGGGTTACCTGAAAAACCTAATACACGAGATGGAAGCCAAAATTCTAATTTTAAAAGAATATCAGTCTTTTATGCAAAATACTAAGAAAACGCAAGATCGAAAAACTGTGACAGGAACACAAAGATCAGGCAACGTCGCAAAGCTGAACGAAGCAGGAATATCTGCGAGTTCATATAACGATGCAATAGAAAATGATGGAAGCAGGAAACAGAAAACTAGACAACGGACAAATGATCAAGGCTGCTTAAGTAGGTGAAATAACTGGGAGGAATTTGGCAACAATAGTGTCGATGTTGGCGTTGGTCACAGAAGCGTCAGTTTTAGACATCAACATGCAAATTTTTCAAATGGAATAAAAAACGATTTCCAAATCATTCGTCCCATGAAGACATAGCAACGGAAAAAACATTTGGGCAGGCTTTTTAAATAATAATAATAATAATAATAATAATAATAATAATAATAAAAATAAAAATAATAAGACTTTTACCGCAGATTCCCCCAACTGGCCAGAGCGTTGAGAACCTCTGGAGAGAAATATGGGGCAGCGGGGTGGAACATGTGGAGAATCCCACCTGGATAACGTCCGAAGAAGAGAGAGTCTCTGGAATTCCGGCTATGGCCATTGTGGAGTTTTCGGTAGAGGATATCAATTCTGCAGTGAACAAAACCCCGAACTGGAAGGCCACGGGCCCTGACGGCATCCACAACTTTTGGCTCAAGAGGTTACCCTGCGTTCGCCCATTCCTCGCCAGATTTTTCTCTTTGTTTCTCCGTGAACCACACCAAATACCGACGTATATGACGAAAGGTAGGACGTTTCTGCTCCCCAAAGACTGCGATAATACTCAGGATCCCTCCAAATATCGACCCATCACCTGCTTGTCCACCCTCTATAAGTTCTTAACTTCTTGCGTTGCTGATAATATCTACAGTCATCTGGAACAACACTCTGTGTTGGCCATAGAGCAAAAAGGGTGTACCAGAGGGGCACAAGGGTGCAAAGAACAACTTGTCATCGACTCTGTGGTAATGAAGCAGGCGTACCAAAAGTCTCGGAAAATATTTACTGCCTTTATCAACTACAAAAAAGCCTTCGACAGCGTGCCCCATTCTTGGCTCATTCGTGTGCTGGTGCTATATAAAGTAGCACCTACTTTAGTAGAAATGCTTAAGCACTTAATGTCATCGTAGGAGACAGTCTTATACGTATATTATAACGGAAGTTCTATTCACTCACAGCCTATCCCTATTAGGAGAGGCATTTTCCAGGGGGCCATTGTGGTTCTGCCTTGCGCTGAATCCGTTATCGGCACTCCTCAAGGGTACCGGGTATGGGGTTTCTTGTCAGGGGGGCTGCTACAACGCAGTGGTTGTCCCATTTGATGTATATGGATGATATCAAATTATATGGGGCCAGTGAGAGACATATCACTAGTTTACTGCAACTTACAGAACAGTTCTCCAATGATATTCAGATGTCGTCTGGATTAAACAAGGGCCGTAGACTTAGTATCGAGGGATGCCGGGTGGTGCAGCGAGGATTTCAGCTAATGGATGAAAGCTACATTGATGCTATGAACTGGAACGATGCGTACAGGTATCTGGGCTTCGATCAGGGCCGACGCGTCCAGCATAAGGGCATACGTGACAAGGTCACCCAAGCTTTCCTGCAAAGAGTCAGCGACATCGTCAGGTCAAGCCTCAATGGTAAAAAATTATTTAAGGCGCTTAATACCTTCACCATCCCGACCCTTGCGTACACTTTTGGTGTTATTAAGTGGTCGGTGACTGAGCTTGGATATGTTGAGAGGACGACGAGTAGGCTACTGACTAAACATCGAGTGCACCACCCGAGATCAGCGGTGGAACGGATCACCTTACCTCGTCAGAAAGGGGGACGCGGCTTAATAGATGTCAGCAGGCTCTGCAGGAAGCAAATATGTAGGCTTCAAAAGTATTTCCAAATGCAGAACAACATCTTGCACCAGGTTATCAGGAAATCGGACAACAAGTACACTCCATTGGACTTACTCCATTATAATGGCAATGACCTTCAAACTGATGCTACCTACGTACAACAAAAAAGGCAGGGATGGCTGTCGAAGCCACTCCATGGGAGGTATGCGAACGAACTCATTCAGCCGCACGTCGACTTTAAATCCTCTTGTTGTTGGTTGGAACGTGCTGACCTCTTTGCTGAGACGGAGGGGTTCATGATATAGACCGGGAGTTAGAAGGATGTGAGTATGCAAAATGTGAGGACCGCATTTTATCAGTGGATAGTAGCTAAGAATAGATCAAAGATTTGAAATCCGGATCTTGCCGGTTCATTTTTTGGTCCACTTTTTTTTTATCCCCCCTCCCCTTTCCTATAAAGGAAATCCATGGGATACATGTTATGTAGTCATTTTAATGTAGTGTGGATTTAAATAAAAAAGTATACTTTAAAACTTTATGTTATCAGTAGGATTTGAACTCACGACCTAAGCTGTCGCCCCATTAATCTATCCACACAGCTATAGTGACATAGCTACAGACGTGCTATTGGGGAGTTTGTTGATACAAATCAAACTGACTTACTAAAGGTCGGAAATCCAGCGGACGTGGTTTCAAATCCTACTACGACGCAAAATTTTACGCAACACTTTCATTTAAAAGCCATCTTCTAAATTAACAACAAACAATAAAAACATAACGATATGTTGTACATTGAAATAAAAAACAAAAATTGGAATTTAAAGAAACATGTAATATTATTTTTAAAGAAATATGAGGAAACAGCGAATACAAATAGAAATATATGAAAACAAGACAAATAATTATTCATTTTTATTTATGCAATCATTATTTATGCATTTACATAATGAAATAAAAGGGGATACTGACTTTTTACAACTACAAGACATTGTTCGACAATTGGATGTACATTTACAAGGCTGGAGCAAAGACTCTGGCAAGGGCGGTTTTGTCATTTGTCGTAGATGTAAGTCACCATTCTTCTCTTCATAGCCAAACAAAGAGTAATCGATGGGTTCCAATAATTGTGTCTTATGTGCATTTTACCAAATAAATGTTTGTAGTGCAGCCCGTAACAAATGCAAATGTAAAGCATCTGATGTACATATCACTTTCATTAAGTTAAAGCCGAAACCTATGTTTTGGGAAATCAGTTTATATCGCA
>MU195690.1:0-13422 GCA_016904865.1 Pissodes strobi | reverse complement strand
AGTATTGAAAAAAAGAATTGCCTGTAAAGGGTTGCTATACGACCAACTTGCTGGAACGCACAGAAGGGTCGCAGAGAGACAAAGGCTTCTGTAATTAACTAAAACGCAATTAGAATTGCTCACTGCGTCCCAAAATGGCGGCACCCATAGTAGAGAAACAGGCAAAAAAACACAAATTCACTCACTTACTTAAGACAGCATCAAATCCCCGCTAAGGGCAAGTTATCAGGTACTAAAGACACAACTAAACATAAGCCCAAAAATAAGGCCTGATACTTTAAATCTTGGTCGGTGGGGACAATCCCATGAGGTAACAAAAAAACTCCCAACGCGTCCTCTGCCTTCGAAAGCGAGTCAAAGTAGAGTGATTTCCGTTTAAAACCATCCGGAAGCAGATGCCTCCTTCCAGTATTTCCACTACTACGACGCCAGGCTAATAGGAGCAACAGACGCCCATCACATGGTCCCGGATCGTGAAACCCTTAAGAAAGAAAGCCCCCTAAGCAATGTCATCACCAAAAGACAGAAATATTCCTAAAATAGCACACATGTTCAAACGTTGGTACTACCATTTTATAATAAAAGACCATTAAGATAATTCTTATGGACGAAATTCTCCAAACCTAAGTAACTCACAAAAACTCGGTTAGATGGCGAAAAGATATAGTTTCATTTAAAATATTCAGTTAAAATATTTTGCACTCTGTTGACGACAATCTGCACTTGGTAAATACAGATTTAATTTTTAAAGGAGTTTGGTACGCTGTCGGCATAAATATATCGGGCAGTAACAAGGTTTATTGACCTTGGGGCAGGAATGCATCATTCAAACTGGCAGTTGGGGAGTAAGGGACTGGTTAATACTTGTAGAATCTGAATACTATTCTCCGATATTGGCAATGCCATTTCTTTCTTTAGAATAAAATAAACTGGAAATTAGAGGTTTGGGAGTATGTTCTATATTTTAATTTACTTATTAATTAAGCGGGAACGTGAGCTCGACCTAGACCGAACACGAGACAGCTTCAATTTTTACCTGAAATTTGGTACTCGGACAGTAGGAGACCGTGGAACCTTCCGAGTAGGTTCCAGAAATTTTTATTCGGTCAAAATCTATGACGCGAAAAAAAAATTGGGAACCTACCGGTGCCTATTTAGGCATCTAAAAGAGTCCTTGAAGATAATCGGCTGACGAATTTCAGCTGAATTCGAATCTGATATCGGCGGGAGCCTACCGCCAATAGGTTCCGCGGTAGGAGACAGACGAAATCGAAATTTTTGTTTTACTTGCTAAAATGGGTGCCCAAACTTTTCGAAAGTGGAAAATCGGCGTTTTCGATCCCCAAATTTTAATTCGGAGGAAACCGCTTCCTAACGTCTTTTTATATTTAGACGTTTTTTTGGTATATGGAACCTACCGGAAATCCATCTACTACCAGTTTTTTTTTAGGTAAATTTCGAGCTAGCGAGTTCGTATTCGGTACGGAGACGGAGGGGACCAAAACTGAACCCCACCCCCCAAAAAAAAATTGCTAGGTCTCCTATAGGCTCCGCAGTAGGAGATGAACGAATTCGAATTTTGTTTCTCTGGAACGTTTCGAATCCGACCTTGTTTGGAATCTACCACTGATAGGTTCCGCGGTAGGCACCTAGGGAAACCTTAAATAATTGATATCGAAATTTAAGATTTTTGAAATTGGCCCCAAAATGATAACCACAGAATGGAACCTAAATCGGTGGAACCTATTCGAAAAATAAGCTCCCGCGCGGTTTTTACCCGGTCGGCTCCGGGATGTAAATATAAAAATATAGGAATATCGGCAAACGTACAAAACCGTATTTTTATATCGACCTTACCTTTATTTTGATCAGTAGGATTCGCGAATATCTCAAAAATTATTAAATTTAAACAAAAATGTAATGATAATTTGGAATAAAAAGTTTTTATGAATTTTTTTCGTCAGACGCTAAATAACGGAGGAATTTTAAAAAAATGAGAAATTTTTTAAAAATAAATTTCTTTACCCCCCTGTATGTCTTTTTAAAAATGTATTTTTATTATGGCGAGATGTTAACGGATCCCTTTGACCGTTTCCAGCTTAAAAACTAACTAATTAAAAAAAAAAAAACGATATACAAATCGAGATTTTCATTAAATCGGCTGTAATTATTGTAATACGGTATAAGCGTTATAACTAAATGGTATATAGCAAAAAGATGGGTTTCTTGGGGTACTTTAACGCGCAGTATTTCGTTCGATCGTACGACGTACCACGTTTCGTTTTTTTTTTTAATTGGCTAAACGTAATTTTTCTTTTTTCCCTATTTTCTCCGTAGCGGAGAGAGATATCTCAACTCGGTTTGGGCCAATGTCTGCATCGTCTGAGGGTCGATCGAAACGACATGCTTCTATAACATTTTCGATAGGACATCAAATAACGTGTGTATTCGATAAAATATCTTTTTTGTCTTATAAATTAGCATTTTCTTCATATTTAGCCACGAAATAGGGAATTTCGTAGATCGATGATATTTTTCGTTTCGAATAATTTAGGAGGGGGTTTTTGGGAATGCCGAATTCGATTTTGGCATCGAGAAGGTCGTATGATATTTCTATATAGAAATATTTAGAAAAAGTAGAAACTTAAAAAAAAAATAACACCCTGCATATACTTTTGAAAATGTTATTTTAAAGATGGTAAGATGTAAATGGCTTCCTTTAACCGTTTCCGAGTTAAAAACGGACATTAGGACATGAGGGTACGTTTTTAAGTTTTCATACCCATAGCACAGAATAGCCAAGAATCAGAATACCGACTCGGAGTTTCCCGCTAAAACAATACATAACCTAAACTTGGGAATAGAACCTGCCGGTTCATAGGCGTCTGCTTGGAATAGCTCGGTCATTACTGTTTCTCGCGTCGTCCCGAGCAGTAGCGGGTCGTTTTAATATTTGCAGATTTTTAGAGGTTCGAAATATTGTGTTACATTATTTTAATTATTATAGACTTTGAACTATTTAGTATAGCGTTTAGTGTAGTTCAATTTGGGATATTTAATTTTGTTAAAAAGATGCAATCTTATAAGAAAGCTGGTACTATGTGTGCTGCAAGAAATTGCCATAATGCCCAGTAAAATTCAGGCAAGAGTTTGACATTCGTATCTATATAAAAATTTTTAACTAAACAATTTTATAACCCTACATTAGAATTAAAAAAGGAGCCGTTTAAATTTATCAAATAATGTCAAACTTCTACACACCGAAACAAAAAGCAAAAGGCTGAACCTTTTGGAGTTCCTAGAAATCCCAAAGCCGCAAAAACAGACGTTTTAAATGCGAATGGCCAATTGACCTGCTCTTTAAACACCTGCATAATCGACAGTGCAATAAAAACAAAATACCGTCAGGCGGTTTAGTAGGGCATAATTTAGATTTTAGCATCCAAATACTCTTGATAATGGCACATCAAGCCGAAACGTATGTAGAGTAAAATATCTTATTAGATTATTTTGAAACATCTAAAAGCAGTGTACTAATTATCCCTAGTATTATTGAAAAATTTAATGTTTTTTTATTTTATTTTACTTATTATTATTATATTATTATATTCATCTCAAGGGCCAGGCAATGGGTAGTTGCTTGTCATCGAGAAGATCTTTCAGAGAAAATAGAACGACTTTATTCTAGTTGCCGGTTATGTGAAGATTATTTTGAGGAAAAAATGTTTGCTAACGATTTGTGTAATCGACTACAATCATGCAGTTCCAACTATATTTCCATCTTTGGATGGTGCCTCAACCTCAAATTACGATCATAGTTATACCCCTTATGCGGTACCTGCTTCAATAAGTTAGCATTCACCTACAACAGATTGTACAGAGCCACCGAGGAAATTGAGGATCCTGCAAAACATAATTTTGTCGCCATCAGGTAAGATTACTTCTATTAATAAGTTTCTTAACATAAAAAATATAGGATTGCAGTCGAAATACGAAATGTGTAAGTTATTTTTTTAATATGCCATATTTTAAAAATTATATTACGGTACCGATAGTGCAAACATGTTCCTGATTGTTTCAGGCCACATACCAAGCTCTTCAAAACACACTAGCAGAAGATCTGGATGCATCACCTTTCTGTAAGAAACTAAATACGTCAATATCGTTGCCTTCACAAGATATTTAACAAACTGATAACCTTGACGATAGTCAGCTACTTTCACCATCCAGTAGCACACAGACTACTCTGGCGTTATCCTATGCGACTCCGAGAAAAGAGAAATATCGAAAGATGATCAACACGCTACAGCAAGAAAATCGAAAGTTGAAAAGAAGAAACGCAAAGTTGGATGCACAAGTCAAAAATCTAGACTTTGTGTCCCTAGATCAATACAAAACTTTGACCAAAAAGTTTTGTCCTTCTCAGAAAGTGGCAAATTTTGTTATCACGCAAGTGTCTCAACTTAACAAAAACAGTAGAGGTCGAAAGTATTCCTACCAATTTAAATTATTTTGTTTAGAAATGTATTTTATAGGTCCTAAATTGTATAAGAAAAAATTAATGAACACTTTTTGCCTTCCATCTCCACAAAGTCTATTGACACTTATTAGTGCTATAAAGCCAAAACCTGGATTGGATCAGGATAGTTTTTTTCATATACTTAAATTAAAAGTAGAAAATTTCACGGAATAGAATAGAGTATGCACACTTTGTGTAGATGAAATGACCATCAAAGCAAATTTAATGTACAATAGATCTACAGACATAGTTACCGGATTCGAAGATAGGGGAAATGGCAGTAGAGCTTTTAAACCAGCAACAACTGCCATGGTTCTTATGGCAAGGGGAATTTGCTTGAAATGGAAACAGCCGTTAGGCCATTTTTTCTTTGGTACAAGCTGCCCAGGAAATATTCTGAAAGAAATTATTGAAGAAGCTATATTTAAGTTAAAGTCAATTGGACTGAATGTTGTTGCTGTTGTATCAGATATGGGATCAAATAATTTGGTGCTACTCAATTTCAGAGAGCGTCGAAAAAACGCATGTGTGTTAAGTTACTTCATTCTGGAACTGAAAATTGTGAAGGTGACCCGGATAAAAATTTATTAAAACTATCTAATTTAATGGAAAAATCAGCTGCATATGAGGATATTGATAATACTGGGAATTTAGAGGAAAAAGAAAGAATATTTATTACTGAAACAGATTACCAGAATGACAACATTTTACAACAAAATTTTACTAGGTATGTTTGTTGGTATTTAATTAGAAAATGTTTTTCAATACACACATGTGATACTTGCACGATGTACGGTAAGGCTCACCAGGAATTAGATGATTCCACGCTCTATTGCCATTTCCGAGCCTATCAAAACGAACATTCAGATTTTTTGGAAATTTGCAAATGCCGCATAATAATTTCATTCGATTTGTTTCAAGTTTAGATTATTTATTTCATGAATATTTTGAAGAAAGTGTATTAGTCAGTGTCATGCACGATTTATATAATAAATGTAAAAATGTTCCTTTTCACCACCTATGTCAAAGTTTTCCGAAAGAATATGTTATCAAATTGTACCTAAGGATGAAATTATTTTACACAATAAAATGTATAAATAGAAATTTCAAAATATCAGTCAACCGAAACAAATTATTTATATGGAAAAATCAATAAAACGTTAGAAATTTAAATTTATTATTTTATTCATTCTATTCTCCTAAAGCACCCTAATGCCGACCCTGGCAGCTTTAGGCGAGTACCCTCCTGAGGTCTATTCCCACAAAATGGCGTCTGTTCATGCGGCATTTTCAACGGCGGGTGCCCAGAGTCGACATTCTGACTGTTGGTTATTCTGTGCCCATAGCCTGATTTAGGCAAACCATCTTTCATATAAAATGCAGACGTTTTGCTTCCCATCGTTTTTCTTGGGAGTTTTGTGCTATGGCTATTTTAAAGTTTAACTCGATATATACCTAAAATCATTTTATAGTTTATAAAATGTTAAAATGTAGAAAATGAGAGAAATTTTTTATTCTATACACAGCGTTTGGTAGGTCGATGCGTTAATTTCAATTTTATACTTAGATTAAATTTAATATAAAGCACTTTGCAATACATATGTATTGTTGATATAATTTTTTAAATGTTTTAAGCAACAATACAGCTTAAACTTGGTTTAAAAATTTTTGAAATTATAAGAGGTTTTGTTTTGTTTACAGAAAAACATTTGAATTTTATTTCGTTTTCTTATTTTCGAAATATAAGCACAACAAATGCAATGTATAATTATATGTATATTTCTTTTTCCTGTCGCATGTCTCAGCTCACGCTATATGTTTAGGTTAAGACAAGTCACATTCCCAATTTAACGTATCAACTTACCAAACATTTTCTATAAAACAAAAAATCGAGCAAAAAATAATGTCACAACTTTTGTTAGTAATGCTTACCCTTTTCAGAAACATAATTTGTGTGAATATTTGCATCTCCGACAACTTTTTAATATTTTCACTTTCTCGCCAAGCAGATTGTTACACAAAACTGAAAAAAAAATTTTGCAGTTTATCGGTCGCAATGTCGCATCTAATCGAAACCGCACTAAACTTTGGAGAAAAAAATCATAGTTCATATTTTATTATAAAATTACATTTTTTGTCAGGCACACCTATTGATTCATTTAATAATTATTTAGGGGATTGCGTAAATGTTTAGTAATTTTCTGCTACCTAAATTATTAGTGCAAAATAAGTTATAGTTTAAAAAACTAAAAAAGCACGCTTTGCACGAAAAATATGATTTTGTTTTAAAAAGTGCGGGGTGCTTAAGTGCCATAAATTTATCACAAAAATCAATTTATCGCTTTGATTGACCAACAGTTTATATGTCAAATTTGATTGATTACTTCAATTGACTAGCAGACTATATGAAGTTAATTTATCATTTCAATTCGTCAACAATTTATGTGCAAAATTTCGTTTGAATTCACAAGAGTTCATCAACAAAACTCAATGACCAATAATTTATACGTAAATTATTTACTCTCCCAATTGATTGAGGTATCGTTTCAATTGATTGGCGTTTTGTAAGAAACACTGGATTTATCGGTTCAATTGACTATCAGTTTATGAGGAAAATCAATTGGTGGTTTTAATTTACCAACAGTTTATATTTCATTGATTACTACAATTGACCAGCAGATTATATAGAAAGTTAATTTATCGTTTCAATTGGCCAGCAATTTATATGTAAAATTTCGTTTGAATTAACAAGAGTTTATCAGCAAAATTCAATTAATCATTCCAGATGACCAATAATTAGATTTGCTCTCTCAATTGCTCTGCAGTTTATAAGACAATTTTGTTTTCAACTTGTAAGAAAGACTAGATTTACCGTTTCAATTGACTATCAGTTTATGAGAAAAATCAATTGGTAGTTTTCATTTACCAACAGATTATATGCCAAATTTCATTCATTACGTGAATTGACCAGCACATTATATGAAAAGTTAATTTATCATTTCAATTGACCAGCAATTTATATTCAAAATTTCGTTTGAATTAACAAGAGTTTTTCGGCAAAAGTCAATTCATCATTTCAGATGACCAATAATTTATATGTACATTAGATTTAACTTCTCAAATGACCTGCAGTTTATATGAATAATTTATTTAAGTATCGTTTCAATTGACTGGCGATTTGTAAGAAGCACTAGATTTATCGTTTCAATCGACTATCAGTTTATGAGAAGAATCAATTGTTCGTTTTGATTTACCAACAGTTTATATGCAAAATTTCGTTTGGATTAACAAGAGTTTATCAGCAAAATTCAATCATTCCAGATGACCAATAATTTATAGGTAAATTAGACTTACCTTCTCAATTCACCTGCAATTTATATGAAAATTTAATATAAGTAGTGTCGTTTCAATTGGCTTGCGATTTGTAAGATACACTAGATTTATCGTTTCAATTGAATATCAGTTTATGAGAAAAATCAATTGGTAATCTTGATTTAGCAACAGTTTATATGCCAAATTTCATTGATTACTTCAATTGACCAGAAGATTATATGAAAAGTTAATTTATCATTTCAATTGACCAGCAAATTATTTGCGAAATTTCCTTTTAATTAACAAGTTCAATTAATCATTCCAGATTACCAATAATGTATACGTAAATTAGGTTCACCTTCTCAATTGATCTGCAGTTTATATTAAAATTTTAGCAACTGACTGGCGGTTTATAAGAAACACTAGATTTATCGTTTTATTATAAAATAATAATATCATAACTACAATCTCAAACGAAATCCGGACAAAGTGGTCAAGGTCAACTTGTTTCCTAACCAAGTCGCCGCCGGCGCTTGAAAAATAGCATCCCTCTGTTAGTGTTCGAAAGTACTACGGTCATCCAGAGCCCTCTGCTGATATTCATGTTAACTTTGATAATATCGATTATTTCTATGCATTTTTCAGGATAATTTAGTTTCCGTAGCGCTTCGTAGGTGGAGACGTTTCTGGGGAGATTTTAAGCGACGGAGAAATTTTAACATTGCGATTATTTTAATAGTGCTTTATTATAACCGTTACATAAAACTAACGGTCGCAATTTTAAATTACCAGCGGAAGGTAACTTCATAACTGCAACCTTGCTTCCAGCGCTCTGTGTCCACGGGTCGATAGAGGTCATTGCAGCGAATGATAGTAACTAATAAAATGAACGGCACCAGTCCGTCAAGAATAAATTAATTGCCATTGTGTCAAGAACACTCGACTTCGACAATACTCATATTTGGGGCGTTTTGCCCTAGTAAGCTTTCAGGCGAATCCGCCATTCCGTCCAGAATAAATTATTGAATTATGGGAATAATTATGAAAATTGGTTGCTCGAAACAAGATGAAAATTGGCACGTCACAACTCCCCCTCTCTTTTCAAAAAAAAATTGACGGCGATAATTATGATTAAACGGAATGCTAACAAAAAAAGGTCCAGAAGTGAAAGTGCTACACCATGCCCACTCCCTACACAGATACTAAAGATAAATACTAAAGATAAGAACCTACATGTGAAGGTAAAGAAAACCCTAACCGCATTATAGATCTGCTCAATACCATAAACCAAAATCCTAACTAACAAACCCCCGTACCCCAAAACCTAACGGGATCCACAAATCACCAACCCAATGAATTCTATCTCACCAAACCGAAGAACACTATAACCTATAGATCTATAAACTAATAAGAAGTACCTACAACTAACGGATTCCCGAGCGGTACCCCCACGGGTGAGAGATCGGATGCTTCCGAGAGCGAGCCAGGGAAGCTCCGGAAGTTATTATGGCGGTAACCAGCCTGAACGTAATGGAAAACGGCTGGTGGCTGGCATAGCGTGCCCCAATGAGGCTTGGGGAACCTCGTATACCAGCCTCACCAAGACCACCCCCGAAAACGCCACCGACGCGACCACGAAATCACCGACCGCTCACCCGAGGAATACCCCTCGGAAGGTGGAGAGAAGAAATAGATAGACGAAAGGGAAAAGGGGAATAAATTAACAGAACAAGGTAAGGCAAAAAAGAGTTAAAAGAAGATAGCCCAGGTGCTCCACCACCCACAAGGGAGCATGCTATAGCGCACACTAAGCTGAAATAACTTAACCTAAAAAATCCGACAGCCAAGAGAAAAACAAAAAAGACGACTAGGTTAACCTAAAACTGCCACCAACCTGCTCGAATCGGACCAACCGGAGCTCAGGCAAAAATACCGAAACCACTGAGAGCTACGACGGCTAGTATAGCTTTATATCAGTGGCCCCGATACTTCGAGCACAGTAGCCCACCCCCTCGCGGCGGCCTTTGGTCCTTGCCATCGGAGAAAAGGTTACTGCGGATTGGTACAAAAAACCCAACGAAAGGGACCATGGCTTCTGGCCATTTCCCAACCGATAATCAAAAGGCAATTCAACCATTAATCGAAAGGTAATCAAGGTAAAGAAAAATGGAAGGATCTCCCACCAATGACAATTATTAAATATTTGACAATAAATCAAAGAGAAAAAAACTTTACCGTTTGCTCAGCTATACGTCGTGACCATATACAAAATAACTGATACTGATAAGATAATGAACGTTGGTTATTCGGTGTCTGATTCCGCACTCGCAGTCGATGGATCACAAAAGGGTTTCAGATCTTGCACGTGCCACACACCCTTCGATCCGCTACACTCATCCTGCAAATCGTAATAGCAAGAACCACATTTCCGCTTGATGGCGAAGGGACTAAGATATTCCGGCGCTTCGATGTATAATAGTTCACTGCATCAGAGAGACTTTCGTTCTTACGCCACACTCTTTCACCTGGGTCAAAACTAAGAGGTCGTCTGCGCAGATTGTACCTTTGAGCATTATTAGTATTGGTTTACTTGATCCTTGTTTGAACTTGCCTATAAAGCTTGATAAAGCCTTGCTGTCGTTTCTTGATATAAGAATCAAAGTCCAGACCAGAGTTGGGTAATTTGACCGTAAGGTCATGACCGTACAACTTGTGCTCTCTGCCACTCAATATAAAGTATGGACTGTACCTAGTAGTTTCGCTCGGTGAAGTTCGAATAGCGCATCCATTTTCACTCAAATGTTCATCCTACGTCCTACGATTCTCCTGTTGAACATAGGTACGCAACATAGTTTTTATAACCCGGTTGTGACGTTCTGTTGGGTTTGCGCGGGGATTATATTTCGCTGTAAAGAATATTTGAGTTTTATATCTCTTACACAAAGCCTGGAATTCTTTTGATTATCGCAAGTGAGAAACATGGGCGTGACATAGAGAAGAAAGAAATTCTCAACAAACTCCACCAGGGATTTCGCTTTAGCTGACCTATATGGAAACAAGAAAACAGATTTAGTAAAATAGTCGGATATAACTAAGATGTAAGAGTATCCACGCTTAGATCGGGGTAAAGGTCCAATGTAATCAAGACTGATAGCCTGAAATGGTTCGGTGATTTCAGGACGTTCTCCCAACCTTATTTTGAGCGCAATCCGTATAGAATTTTATATATTTCACAACGTCTGCCTTCATTTTGGCCCAGTAATAGTCTTGGCGAATTTTCCCATAAGTCTTGAAAACTCCTACATGTCCAGCTGCTGGAATGTTGTGACAACGCTGGAAAATCTCTTTTCTCTTATCCTGTGGAACCACTATTTTCCAATTATCAGAAGGAAAGGACAATTCAGGGAGTGCGGGTTTCACAAACTTATAAAGGATAGAATTGTTCACACACCAAACAAGGAATTTTACGAGACAGGTAACAGTTTGCAACATTCTCAGATACCATTTATTCTTGGTGTTAGTGGGATCGAATGCTGGTGGATCCAAGGTATTAACCGAATCGATAGAAACAGGCACCGATCTGGAGAGAAAATCAGGGACAATATGGTCTTTACCCTTCCGATGTATGAGCCCTAAATCAAACTGTTGGAGACGTAACTGCCAACGAGCAAGGCGTCCTTGAGGATCCTTTAACCTATGAAGCCACAAGGGATGCGTGATCGGTGATGACCTTGAAATGAACATGGTCTAAATATTGCCCTAATTTCTCGACTCTCCCAATCACAGCGAGGCACTCCTTCTCAGTGACTGATAGGTTCATTTCATGCCTGGTTAACGATCTAGACAGGTAACAAACTACTTTCTCACTATCGCCAAACTGCTGCGTTAGAACCGCTCCTAGACCATAAGATGATGCATCGGTTTGCAAACAAAACTCCCTCTCGAAATCAGGCGCGGACCGAATGAAGCCGTGGATACCGCCTGGAGGAGTTTCAGGTAATATACAAAGCGACAGCGGAGAAGATGGAGTTCCTTTTCCATCTGGCTCAGGATAGAGTTGCGAGGACGCAACTTTTCTCAGGTTATAAAATATCCTAAGATTAGTTAAAATATTAAATAAACTTATTTTTATGAACAACCTGTAATACTTAAAATGTTACTCAACCGTCCGTGATATTTAGCTTTATACCCTTGAAAACTGATATCCTAACATAAACAAATAATGCTAGCAGAGATTGGGAGAGACCAAAAACGAAAATGAAGGCAGTGCAGTGAGGGCAAGAAACATGTATATAGAGTTGTCATAGATTATTTTGTGTGGTTGTTTTGTGCTGGTTAATCATGTCCACATGTGAATAATAGTTTAAATTATTATTAAAGTCAATGACAGGAGTTTTTATGGTATACCAGAGTTTATTGCCGATTCGCAAGGTATTATAATCAGGCGCTAACCCCCGTAGTAGCGAAGCGAGCAGAGGGTCATGCCGATCGACCAATAGGAGAGGCCGATTTTGATAAAGTCGGCTACGCCTGTAAAGGATCTTTAAATGCTTGTGAAGTTACCTTCCGCTGGTAATTTAAAATTGGGACCGTTAGTTTTCTGTAACGATTTGTAGTACCAACGTTTGAAGGTGTGTGCTATTTTAGGGACATTTCTGTCTTTTGGTGATGACATTGCTTTGGGGGCTTTCTTTCCTTAGGGTTCCACGGTCCGGGACCATGTGATGGGCGTCTGTTGCTCCTATTGGGATGCCCTCTCGCGCGGATGCCTTAGAGTGGGGTTTTCACTTGTCTCCTTGATTGACACACTTGGGTTCTAAGATCTCGGTATGTGTTATCTTAGTTTCCGGGTGATGCTTACTGCTTAGCGCCAGTGGAGCGTTTGGGGTTACTATTTTAGGTGATACCAGCTAGTCGTCGAAGGAAGAAGATATTTGTCTGACATTATATAACAATATAGTATTGTGTAAATTGATGGTTATTGGCATTAAGCAAGGGTACAGAGTTTCCCGGGTGAGTACACTTTAGTTTTATCATAGATAAGTCAGTACAGTAATTGGTAAATATTTTTGTTTCATGGTCCCCTCAATTTCTGGCTATATACCGGGTGGGGCTCTCTGAATGAATTGCATTGCCAATATTCAAGTAAGTGTGATCTTATAAAGCTGTCGGGTGCACCGATGTCAACTACCCGTCGAAACATCAATACACGGTTCGTCTTCGAAAATTAAAGCCCGAAAACTTTAAAATACGTCTATTAACGAAAAATAAAGCTAGTAGTTTTAATATAATCGGTTATTTATACGCCAGAAAATAATGTCCCAAAACTAGTATCTGTTAACCGAATAAAATCAGAATAAAATAAACAATATTTCGCGGCGCGGTACCATCCGTTCACCGACCGAAATCTTTCAACGTTCTTAGAGCACTACTATTACTAATAAGCTGAAAAATCGATCTGAAATAATATCACAGCTTGAAATAATACACTTCTTTGACGACGGCATTTGTTTTGATTAACAAACTTGATACGATACGGAGAATATTTATCTACTTAGTTCGCAAAGCCCTAATCATTAAAAGATACGTAC
>JAEQML010073434.1:0-14970 GCA_016904865.1 Pissodes strobi | reverse complement strand
TGCATTGTCTAGGTTCTGCAAATCAATTGACACCTTATACGATGCATAGTAGTCTCAAGGAATTCCTCCAAATGATGGCTTGTATGTGATGGGTCAAGTCTGGATACATATAAGTACGCTTTTTTAGGCGCTGCTTTTAGCCTACCGTTAACCGTGTTACCTATAATTTGTGGCTTCGGCTTGCTGCGTTTTCTCGTATGGACCACTGTGCGCCATGGTCGTTCATCGTGGGTTTCGCTAGACTCGCTACCATTATGTTCGGTTATGTTTGTCCTTTTCTCTTCTGACGCCGCGCGCCGCATGGGTATTGGTCTCCTTTTTCGGTTGTGAGAACGTTGTTCGGTTTGTCTCTGGCTCTAGTTGGTTGTATGCTTTGGTTCAAAGTTTAAATTTGTAGAAGAGGACTTGCGATTGGTTGAATTTGTTGGGCTATGAGACATATGAGGAGCGTTGCTTCATAGCTACTCTCTGTTATCCCCACATTGGAGAGAGAATGCGATCCCGGTTCCTCAGCATTACACTTTTTGCAATTAGCCATTCTGACGAACTTTAGCCGACAATCCCACTATCACTGCAACACTATACAATTTTGCTTGTTTATAAGATTTTAATAAAAGGTTAACAAAAACACCGGTCGTGATTTTTTACTTTTCTGTTTCGTTTGACGCGGCTTTCGCAGTTTTGACTTCGAGCTATTTTTTTGACGACTTCGTTCACAAAAAATGACTAATTGCATCAGAAACTATAAGTATGGGAATTTTTGAAAAATTTGTAGCCTATACTACCCAATTTACAACCGGTTTTTCGAAGAACGTTAAAACAAGGCTTGACATAAAGAATAGTGCTCGCGAATAATGTTTTACAACCGTACAGTGACACTGCGATATACTATTTTATCAAATTTATTATCTATATCAATATTTATGTTAATAATTTTTAATTGGTGTAATAATAACAATCCTAATTATTTTCTTTTTTTAGGCAGCAACGAATGGTAGAAATTAATTTTCTGTGTGTGCATAAAAAGCTTCGTTCGAAGCGAGTGGCACCTGTGCTGATCAGAGAAATCACTCGCCGAGTTAATCTTACGGGTATATTTCAGGCTGTATACACGGCTGGAATCGTGTTACCAAAGCCTGTGTCTACCTGTACTTATTGGCACAGGTCGTTGAATCCAAAGAAGTTAATCGAGGTTTGATTTTTTTATTCCATGTTTATCTAATAAAATGAATAACAATGTTAGTTTTAGAAGGAGACCAACCGCCTCCAATAAAATGTTTGTTCTTTTGTTGCCAAACTATTGTATATTATCGATTTCACATTGTAAAATTATCACTAATTTTACAGTACATTATTTTCTCGGGATACCGTATAAGGAATGGCTCAGTATGAATAGGTTAGTAGGGCATAAAGCAAGAATTTGCACCGTTTTGGCTCGTTCTATATACTGAACTCTGCGTTTAAGGCTAGAACTTCCTTTATTTTTTTTTTCCGTTTGTAAAACCCGTTAATCGAAGGAATTGCCCATTTTTAAGGGTAAAACTGAAAGGTAGTATAAGTAACCTTACCTTGAAATTTTAGTATTTTCTTTCTCTGGCGGGGCAGACGTAACAGATGGGCCGATAATAATCGTACTCCTCCTTTGATGTTATTTGTTTCCTTGTCTTCGTTTTTTGGTCTAAGTTGTTGGTGCTAACAACCCAAATAGTTTATGTCTGCTGCCTTTTGTTTTTTCAAAAGTCAAATAATATTGAAGTTTCATAGGTGAAACAATGGTAGGTTAAACTCAATTAGCTAAACAGGTCCTCTTTATTCGAATGATCTTTATATTGAAGTACCCTTAATTTTTACCTAGCAAGGTATGTTAAGCAGCATTTACAAATAGACATTGATGGTTTAAGGTTGAGTTTGTCATAACAAATAGTTTTTACTTGTCACCGTTTTTAAAATATACATGTTACTAAATAAATTAGTATATCTTCATCAGGTTATGGGTCCAGTACGTTACCTTAGTTGAAGGCAGAATTTTTTTATTTAGTACAGAAGATTGAAAGTATGGATCCAGCGAAACATATCAAACCATTAACAAGTGAGACCGACTGGCCAATATGGAAGAACAAAATGAGGGATATGCTAGATTATCATGAAGGTGCGTTAGATGTTATTGATGGCAAGCTAAAGAAGCCCAAACCGCTTGGAGAGGAAGCAACAGAAGGTCAAAAGAAGAAATTCAAAGAGGATTCTGATTTGTACCGTAAGGCTAATAGTTATGCTTAGTCAGTGATCGCAAGCACAATAACTGATAATGTATATCAAAAGATCATGGACAAAACCATGATGTGTGGCTCGCACTAAAAGATATCTTTGAAGCATCAGCTAAGGATCAGTTATTTAAGCTTTGTACAGATTTCTTTCCTTTTAACTGGACAGCGAACGAAGATGTGTCGACCCATATAGCCAAGTTGAAGAGCCTGTTTTGTGAGTTAAACGGCGGTTTAGCATTAAAGAAGGAAAACACACTTCCAGAGTTAATGGTAGTTTGTAAAATTTTACATATTTTACCACTAGAGTTCAAGACTTTTAAGACAAGTTGGATGCTGCTTTCAAATGACAGTGACAAGAGTAAGACATTAGATGATTTGACAGTACAGCTTTGCATGTTTGAGAGAAATTTTGCCAAGAGTAAGGATGGCAACAGTGAACAAGAGGCTCTCATCGTAGAAAAGCATGCTAAGGTACATAGTAGAAGTAAGAACAGCAGTTGCAATTATTGCAATGTCAAAGGTCACTGGGTATATAATTGTAAAAAGTGAATTGCTGATGGTAGACCGCCTAAGAACAAACAAAAGACATCAGATGTGAAGACTAAAGAAGATGCAAATATGACATTGTTATCTTTAGATGAAGTTATGATCACAGAGCATGATGAGTCAGTTTAGTGGGTAGATAATGGCGCAACCAGGTATGTTACAAATACACCCATGTACTTCGTCGATTTTCAGAAGTTTGACAATCCATATAATATAAGAGCTGCAGCAAACGAGATGTTAGGAGCAGTTGGAAAAGGTACAATACAATTTCTGTATTCCAATAAAAATAGAAAACAAGATTTGCTTACCTTGAACGACATATGGTATGTTCCTCAGATATCGGAAAATCTATTTTCAGTTCTAGCAGCACATGATAGAAATATAGATTACAGTATTTTTACGTCTACGTCAACAGAATTTACGTTTAAAACTGGAAATAATGCATTAACAGGAACCAGAGAGGTTGATCGAGCTTAAAATGAATCTGATCATTTCAGAAGCAGAGGTTCACTGTAGTATTGCAGAAGCTGATAAATCGATGTTACAACTGTACCATGAGAGATGGGGACACCAAGACAAGAGGTACGTAAGAGCAAAACTTAAGAAAGAGATGGGAATCAAAGTCAAAATGGACCAAGAATTCTGTGAAGCATGTATTTATGGAAAGATGCATAGGCTTCCTTTTGGTACAAGAGGGAGGGCTGCCAAACCTGCAGAGTTAATATCAGCTGATTTAGTGGGACCTTTTGATTTATCATTTCAAAATTACAGGTACCTTTTAATTTTTAAAGACAACTATACGCAGTTTAGAATTAGTTATCTTTTAAAAGAGAAATCCGAAGTTAAGGATAGATTAAAAGATATGCTGCAGTTGGTAGAAAACGCAGGTCATTCGATAAAAGAATTATTGCCAGATGGAGGTGGAGAGTTTGACAATAATTAGGTTAGATCGTTACTAACAAGTAAAGGTATAACGATAAGACTGACAGCGCCATATACACCTCAACAGAATGGCGGTAGGGAGCGAGAAACAGAACAACTATAGAAATGGCTAGAACATTTAAGTTTTCCAATCCAGAAATCGAGTTTCCACCAGGACTATGGGCAGAATTAGTCAACACAGTACATATATGTATTAAACAGAACTGGTAAATCTACAGTAGAAAACGTTGGTCCGTATGAGTTATGGTATGGAAAAAGACCAAGAATAAAGCATTTAAGGATAATTGCTAGCGCTTGTTATTTCCATATTCCAGTTCAGAAAAGGCGAAAAATGGAAAAGAAAGTAATGAAAGGCTATCTAGTAAGCTATGAGGGTGATGAACGCTATAGAATTTGGGTAAAAGAGAAACATAGAGTTTTTGTTTCAAGAGATGTTGAGTTCCAAGAGAAACTAAAAGTATGTAAAGAAGTACCCATAAGCTCTACAGACCAGAAAAGCACAGATAGATATATCGAACTTCCCATGAGATCGCAAGACAGAAATACGGATGAAACTAGACCACAGATTGTAGAAGAGTTACCAGAACAGCAAGAAGAGGATGGTGTACAAGATAGAAATTTGGAAACTGAGATAGAAGATGTGGAAGAAAGTGAAGGTGAGGAAGAAAGTTCTTCATACAATTTTTAAGAAATCGTCAAACTTTAAAATGCCCTGATCATTTTGAAGAATGCATTCACCTAATTGAAGAGTTAGTATGCACGATTGAGACTCCTCAAACATATAAAGAAGCGCTTAAAACCAGGGAAAGAAATGAATGGACGAAAGCTATGGACAGAGAAATGAGTTCATTGATAGAAAATGAGACTTGGGAGCACACAGATTTGCCAAATGGATTTAAAGTTCTTCCCTGTAAGTGGGTTTACCGAGTAAAGATAAATCCAGAAGGATGCATAGATAAGCTTTAAAGCCAGACTAGTAATAAAAGTCTTTGCTCAGCGCCAAGGCATAGATTTCAATCAAACATTTAGTCCAGTAGCCAAGTTATCCACAATAAAATCCGTTTTGAGTGTTGCAGCTAGTGAGAAGATGTACTTACGACAGTTTGACGTGACAGCATTTTTTATATGGTAATTTAGAAGAGACTATATATATGGATCAGCCAGAAGGTTATCATGATTATTCCAAAAAGGTTTATAAGTTAAAGCGTATGTGGCCTAAAACAAGCACCTAGATGTTGGAAGAAGAGATTCAGTGATTTCCTTTTAAAACTAAATTTTAAAGTAAGTGAAGCCGATCCATGTTTGTACATAAGAAAAAGTAATGGAGAAAATATGTTTTTTACTTTGTACGTGGACGATGGATTGATTGTGGCTTCGTCTAGAGTAGAATTAGACACTCTTTTGGCATATTTAGGAAAAGAATTCAAGATAACGTCTAAAGAAGCAAGTTATTACTTAAGCTTGGAGCTTGAGAAGTCAGAAAAAGGCATAAGAATAAACCAAAGAAGCTATACAGAAAAAGTACTAGAAAAGTTTGGTGCTTAATGTTTAAACCACCTGAAAGCACCATACAGAGTGAAAATTCAACATCAGTAAAATTTTCTTACAGACAAGTCATAGGAGCTCTAATGTACCTAATGGTTGGGAACAAACCAGATATAGCCTATAGTGTGGGTTATTTGTCAAGATTTTCCTAACCAAGAACATGTCATTTGTGCAAAAAGAGTTTTACGATACCTTGCTGGTACAAAGGATTTAGGTATCTTGTATGCATCAGCAAAATATCCCAAGATCGAAGGCTACAGTGATGCAGATCTTGGAGGTTGTTCACATTCTGGGATATCAACTTCAGGAGTCGTATTTACGTTTTCCCATGGAGCAATATTATGGCTAAGTCAACGTCAAGGCATAGTGGCAACTTTAACTACAGAAGCAGAATTAATTGCAGCCAGTGAAGCTACAAAAGAATTGATTTGGTTGAACAGATTGTTCCAAGAAATTTGGCCACTTAGAGACGTTCCCATTCTGCAAGTGGACAACTCAGCAGCAGTTAAGTTGGCTCATAATCCAGAGTTGCACTGTACGACCAAGCATATTAGTATAAGACACTTTTTTGTACGAGAAAAAGTATTAGAAGGTTCTATAGCTGTGAAGCAAATTCCTACAGAGCAACAGTTGGCAGATCTTCTAACGAAACCTTTAGCGAAGATTCGTCTACAAATTTTAAGGGGCCAATTAGGACTTTTGTAAATCTAATTAACAAGGGAAAGTATTGAAGTACCCTTAATTTTTACCTAACAACGTGTGTTAACCAGCATTTACAAAAAGACATTGATAGTTTAAGGTTGAGTTTGTCATAACAAATAGTTTTTCTATTTTGGTATCATAAAGAAGTCTTTTCGACAGGCAAAGTAGTGTCGAAAAGAAGCTCTTTTCGACACTACTTTTGTTGACTGGTTGCTATGATATTAACAAAATAGTTCAATGTCAAGGATCACTAGCAAAAATTTCGACACCGTTTTGAATTGGATTCTTAATAATACAGACGTCAAAAGTGACAAGATGGCCGTCCAACTTTTGATCGCGACTTGAATAAATTAATGTTTTTCATTAAAAAACGTGCAAAATAGAAAAAAATAGTATAAAATACACGTTTTAAAAGACATTTAGCGGACTCGCACGTTAGGAAACTCCCCGCAAGCGGCTCGTTTTCTAATTTCGTGCTCGTGCGATAAAATATGGTATTTTAAAACTAGTATCTTATTATACTATTTTACTTGTCACCGTTTTTAAAATATACATTTTACTAAATAAATTAGTATATCTTCATCACTTTATACAGCCCTCAAAATCCTCAGCAGAAGCTTTGATCACTTCGTGTGGATTCGCAAAGTTTTATTTTTATATTCCATGTTTCAAATATAGCCAGTTTACATGTAAAAGTCACTTTCGTAGTTCGAAGAATCATTTGTTTTGTGTTAGATACATACAAGCGCTAACTGAACTGCATTACATATTTTGTATCCCTTCGAAAGCTAGAATATTGGATACAATATTTTTGATTTTTGAACTTGTTATATCTGTGTATAGCTTTTTTGTTTCCCGTATAGCCTTTTTTGTTTATAAAGTATACCACTTGGGATATTTGTTTGCCTCATCTCTCGTGTTTTGCACAAATTTCTCAATACTAGCATCCAGAATCTTGTAAAATCGTAAGTCAACATCGATACATCCTCCAACCATTTTCCGTTAATGTTTGAAATGTGATTATTGAGCCTATGAAAGTCCATTTATTATACAATTTAGTCGGCGTATTACAAATTAAAATAAGTTGCTAACGAAAAATGCGTTTCAAAGGGAAATGCGGTACGATCCTAGATAGGAGTAATGAAGCCGTTTTCACTGCCACATTTGGAAGTCCATCACAGAAGATGAGATCGAGATATGTATCCGATTCATTGTTAATGCAGTTGATATGCTGGAGTTCATTGAGCAACATACCACAACCAGTGTATCTTCCGCTGGGAACAAACGCTCAAAAGAAATAAAAGAGTCATCATCTCAAATCCACTTGACTGTTCTTAAATATTAAAGTCTTCCGTCACGATTATTTTGGCACATTTGTACTTATTCTTCTAAAATTTGAGAATGTGGCCAAATTGGGAGGATATACATCCATTATATTAGTTATCGCTGAATCGTCCGAACAAGGTAGTGCAGTTGAATCGAAACTGGATTTAACTTAACAGCTGTTAGGAAGCTGCCACCCTTTGTGCAGTCCACCTTATATTATCAGTTTGACCTATATACCCATTGTCATGGACACTGTTTCCGTGAGCGTGATAGTGAGGATGTTGTCTTCTGTAGTTTGAAAGGAATAAAGCCAAAAGCAACCGTGGTTCCAATGGAACTCCCGCTTTTTACTGCATGATGGCGCATATCTTTTCGAACGCCTCTTCTTTCGCGATCTAGGATGCTTTTTTTCTCAAATCCTTCTTTTTCTCGGTATAACATTATTATTTTACGGTAAGCGCCCTTTCGTTCGTCATATAAATGACCTCCTAGCAAGATGCAATGGGTCGTTAGGTTTTTATCATAAGAAATTTACGAGCATTTTCAAACCAGATTATACTAAAATTACTATTTTGTGCCGTTGTAAGATCAGAATTCGAGTATACCAAACTGTAGTGCACCTTCCGGAAACGGACATGCGTTCTGTCTACCGTTCCAGTCGCAAAGTAAAATAGTGAAAGAGAAACAAAAAAAAAATACATTACAATGTCATACATACAATATACGTATAATTAAATATATCGCAAGTAATACTTTTGCCGAATAAATAAATTGAAAAATACCATCAGCTTATAACTTTATTTTGAAAGGGAAAATACTTTATAAATCTGTCATTTTGATAAATATGCCATTGTGTTTATATCGTTCAATTTATCTTAACAGTTCCATCAATATGCGTTAAAATATACTGGATGATCTATTTAAAGTAAGAAGTTTTCTGTATGTTTGCATAAAACCTCTGATTCGTTTCAAATGTCCAAAAATTCGGAAATTTGTTTCCATTCTGTTTGATATTTAACAAAATTTAAATAGCACTAATACTGAAGTACATTTATTTTTAAATGTGTATAAAATTGCATTAAGGATAGATGTTCAAAAATTACATTAGATCACGGTGAGTTTCCGGGAGCGACCTATCGGCCACTGTGATATGTAAGTTGCACCTCCCTGATTTTCGAGCTGGTTGTCTAGTTTTGGACTACAAAAGTAACTAGACTGCATAATATTGACAATGACCCTTTGGTTTAGTTTCGGGCTTCTGGATGGGTTATAGTCATATGCTTAAATCGCAACCTCACGATACTTTCGCAGTACTACAAGACGTACATTGTACTCTCTTCTTCCTGGGTTTTGTCTGCCAGCCCTATCGTACCCAGGCATCTCTATTAAGTACATAGTGATCGGTTATCAGACCTACTATCATTCGAACGGCGTTTATATTATAGCGAAATAGGACTGCTGTAAGTTTTGCTGAGAATTTCTTAGCCTGTCTCTGACCTGATAAGTTGAATCTGTTATTACTGTTGTTAATTTTGATGGATGCTCTAACCGTAGGCCACGCATACATAGCCTTAGATGGGCCTACTCGAGCTATTTTATCGAATTTTCCTATATGACCTTCATGCGTTGGAACCCAAGTCAATTTATTTTGAGTGCGTAACTAATTTAGTGATAGCAGTTTCATACCACCTTATATAGTATGCTAGCGGTATTGCGTGACCTTGAGTGACTTTGGTGCTCCCTAGCTGTCATCGTAGATTATAACAGTCTCGTTCACTATCTTTCCCTTCTTAATTTCTTTAGTGCAGTATTCTGTGGTTGTCACTTTCGCCTGAAACATTGGCTATGTTTCTCATGGATATTGGGATTCTTGTTTTGTAAATTTCGCCTCCGACTCCCTGGTTGATCTTTGAGCCGTCGGTGTACCAGATCACCTCTGCCTTTACTAGCGGTTCTCTTTTTTAGTATTTTTCCGGTATTTTACTTCGAAATGCTTTTCAAAGCTGTATTTCAGGGTGGTGTAGGCTGTGGGCATGCCCAACACAGAGTCTGTCCAAATCACCTATATCAGTTTTATTGTCTGGTGGTAGGTCTAATGCGGCCGCTAGGGTCGCTGTAGGAGTTATGCTTATGGATCCGGTGATGTATAAGCACGGTAGCATACTCCATATAATATAGTGAGTCTCAGTAGCCTTGTGTATAGCTATAAAGTAATTTTTTGAGTTTGAACCCAATTTTTCGTCACATTTTACTGCACCTTTTTATAGCTATTATCGCTTTCTGTGTGTCCTGAATATGTGAATATGAGTCAATATATGTCATTCTTTGACCAAAGATCATTCTCAGCTATTATACTTCTGTAGAGAAGGGAATCTCTTTTCCACTGAGGACTAATAGTTTGAGCTTCTTGGCACTCACTTTCGGGTGAAAGCAATGACTGTCGTTTTCTGCGGATTAACTGCCACATCGGTTCAAATTTACGCCAGTTATCCACGGTGTTGAGAGCTCTTTGTCTTCTTTCCTTGAGGGTGTTTTTTCTCGCACCACAATCGCTAGATCATCTGCATAATCTAAACAATGAATCTGTTCTGGAGTAGATCATCCACCAGGATGGCCTACAGCAATGTAGAGAAAACTTCTCCCTGGGGCATCCTCTACCATCCTTCTCATATTTTTGCAAACTATCAAACTTAAAAACATCCTCAATGTTGATTGTGGTCAAAGTAGACTATGGCCTATGGTTTAAAACTATTTTTACAATCGCGGTGTTGCGACTTCAACCCGGGCCTGATATCATCTTTTTTATTTAGATGAAAATCGAGCTTTTGGACAATTTGTATAGATACCGAGAGAAAACGGTTGAAGTTGGATAAAAACGAATTGCACTTTCTTATCTTAAGTTGTAAAGGGTTATAGTCATTATCAATGTGTCACCCAAACTTTTACATAAAAATACTCCACAATCGTAGATGATACCAGTGGTACCATTTTGGTATCTCGTAAGATGGTATATTAGGGACGGGTAAATCCGGTAACACCTGCGATCTGAAAAATAATTTTAAATAAACTGCTGGCCATTTGTTTTCGAGCAAGGAAAATTTCGCCTAAAGTTAAAACTAAATATTTTCTTAACCAGACATCATATCGACCTACGGTTTTTAATGATTAATAATTATCCCTTAGGAAAAACTTTCCAATGTTGGATTTTTTTTACTTTCGAAAAATTTTATATAAGAAGATGGTAATTTTTGCTCCAATTTCAATAGCATGTAACTTTCACAATAATTTTTTCAAATTTTTTCACTATACGTCAATTGAATCTCTGGTCCATAGCAAAGAAAGTAGTCTGTCCAATTTTTGATATCTGCCATATTTTAAACAGATATTGATTTTGTTGTAAAACCTTGATTTTTCAACTTTTTGGTAGCTAGACCCCAACGTGCGTTGTATCGTGCGAACTTTATAAGTGATTATCATTATACCTTACGAAAAGCTTGTTTATGTTCAGTAAAAAATTTTACGTATATGTTGTGATTATAATCACTTATACTATGGTTTATAAGTATCTGACAATTTGTCCCGATTGTTTTGTATTGGAAAGTACTCTCCTCTAGATTAAGCAAGTTTATCCTTATTTTTTATTTCTTAACATTGCACTTTATCTACATGTATATTTTACAGTGTCTAAAATTTAAAAAAATAATAAAAATGTTTTAATTTCATTTTTGGAAAAATTTTATTTATTTATCTAATTATTCTAATACAACACTATTCCTAAAATTAAACTTGTTTTGAAAGCCCTTAAAATTAAACATCACTAGTTTGATGTGTTTGATTTTGCGAGCGAGCACTTTCCAATACAAAACAATCGTGAAAAACTGTGAGATACTCATAAACCATAGACATATAAGTGATTATAAGTACGCCACTGCACATCACAACATTTAGGTATATTTTTTTTACTGAACATAAAGAAGCTTCTCGTAAGGTATAAAAATCACTTACAAAGTTTGCATGATACAACACAGAGTGTGGTCTAACTACCAAAAAGGTGAAAAAGCAAGGTTTTACAAAACAATCGGTATCTCTTAAAATATAGCAGATATCAAAAATTTGACAGACTACCTTCTTTCCTATGGACTAGTGATTCAATTGATGTATAGGGTGTCCCATTTTCGATGATATTACGAGGTATCTCACTTACGAGTAAAGATAGAGAGTTGCGGTTTTCGCAATACTGTGCTACTTTTTTGTGAAAAGAACGATGGTATAAACAAAATTTTCATAGCCCGCTTCGTTTCTGATATACAGGGCGAAATTGAAAATAATGCATTTTGGGACCCCCCTCGTATCTCCGTTATCTTTTAAAATATCGCAAAGCTAAAAACTTGCTCTTATACACTATATACCCAGTGGCGTAGTCAGATTTTTGCTGTGAGCTGTCAATTTTCAGCTATAAATCAAACTTATGTTTTTTTTTAAATGGAACACCCTGTATATTTTTCTTTCGTTTAAATGGAAATTTTATAAGCTTTTAAAAAATATATAATACATGATATGTATTTTAAATAATAAGCCTAAAATTCATAATTTCACAAAATGTATCTCTATACGACACTTTTGATGAGTATAGTATAAGCATTATCTTTTAAACAACGGTATAAGTATTAGTAGGCAGAGATTATCAGAGCAATGGAATGATCATTTTTTTATTGGCAAGACCTGTCAGTGGCAAAATTTATATTTTCTGTGTAATATTGTATTTTTTACGATGGTTGAAAACGAAAATTATGAATGTTTTGAAAAATATGACATGTTTCTGCTTTATACAGAGCAATGAAAACTCCCGTGAAGCTTCTCAACTATTATTCAATATGTTTGTTTGAATATTTATTTACATTTTGACTTATTTGGGTTAAGTATCATTTTAATTTATGGATATTCTGAAAGAAGACAACCTGGTCATTTAATGTTTTCCGGAATAAAGAGAACATGGAACGTTTATCCGCCCCCTACCAAAAACGTATAATAAGGAAAATCGCGGTAAGGGCGAAGGCAACGTTCCTTGTTCTACCAATTATTTTCTTTATTCCGGAACACATTAAAAGATTAGGATGCCTTCTTTCGGAATATTTATAAATTAAAGTGATACTTAAAAAAATAAACCAAAATAAGTCAACAAGTAAATAAATATTCAAACAAACTTATTGGGACATAGCTGAGAAGCTTCACGGAAGTTTTCCCTGCTCTGTATAAAGCAGACTAACATGTCATATTTTGCAAAATATTGATAATTTTCATTTTTAGCCATTGTACAATATACAATATTACACAGAAAATATAAATTTTGCCACTGAAAGGTCTTGCCAATAAAAAATTACCATTCCATTGTTCTTAATAGTCTCTGCCTGCTAATACTTATACCGTTGTTTAAAAGACAATGAATATACTATACTCATCAAGAGTGTCATATAGAGACACATTTTGTGAAATTATGGATTTTAGGCTTATTATTTAAAATACATATCATGTATTATATATTTTTATAAAGCTTATAAAATTTCCATTCAAACGAAAGAAAAATATACAGGGTGTTACATTAAAAAAAATACAAGAGTGTCGTATCGAGACACATTTTGTGAAATTATGAATTTTAGGCTTATTATTTAAAATACATATAATGTATTATATATTTTTATAAAGCTTATAACATTTCCAATCAAACGAAAGAAAAATATACAAACATAAGTTTGATTTATAGCTAAAAATTGACAGCTCACAGCAAAAATCTGATCACGCCACTGGATTCTACTTCAAAAACTGTATAAGAGCAATTTTTTAGCTTTGCAATATGTTAAAGGATTTTCAATTTCGCCCTGTATCTCAGAAACGAAGCGGGCTATGAAAATTTTGTTTATAGCATCGTTTTTTTCACAAAAAAGTAGCACAGTATCGCGAAAACCGCAACTCTCTATCTTTACTCGTAAGTGAGATACCCCGTAATATCGAAAATGGGACTCCCTGTACAGGGTGATCCCCTATAATGTCGCCCCCCTTTAACTTTTTTATTTTAAGTGTCCCAAAAAAATTTAAAGTATGGTTATGTAGGTACTGAAAAATACTTGTTTCTGCTTGTAAAAAATATTGGTAAAATGATCAGTATAAGGGAAAGACAAAAAGTTTTTTATTTCAATGGAACACCCTATATATAATTTTATTTTTCGATTCCTCGTAAAATTCTAAGCATATTTTATGTATGATGTTATACCTCTAGTGTTAGTAGTTTCACAGCTATAAACAGTTGAAAATCGGTACTTTGGCTACTTTTCACCTTGGTAGCAAGAAGATCATTAGAGATGGAGTAAAATTAATTTCACATTCCTGTCTTAACTTTTCAAGAGCTATCTGACGGTACTAACAAGCAGGCGGTAACCATGGGTACCAAATCTGATACCTCTGTAGGTACCATCAGTTAGCACCATCAGAGAGCTCGTGAAAAGTTAAGATAGGAATGTGAAATTCATTTCACTCCATCTCTAATGATCTTCTTGCTACCAAGGTGAAAATGTACTAATTTTCAACTGTTTATAGCTGTGAAACTACTAACTCTAGAGGCATAACATTATACATAAAATATGCTTAGAATTTTACGAGGAATCGAAAAATAAATTCATATATAGGGTTCCATTGAAAAAAAAAATAACCTTTTGTTTTTCCCTGTATACTAATCATTTTTCCAATATTTTTTATACGCAGAAAAAAAGGATTTCAGTATTTACATAACCATACTTTTAATTTTTTTGGGACACTTAAAATAAAAAAGTTAAAGGGGTGCGACATTATAGAGGATCACCCTGTACAGTGACAAAATTAAAAAAATATATATAATGAAAGTTACGAGCAAAAATCATCGTCTTCTTTGACACTTTGTACATTCAAAAAATTGACAGTTTAAAAAATCCAACATTGGGAATTTCTTCTTAAGGGACAAATCTATTAACCATTAAAAACCAGAGATCGATATCATGTCTGGTTAAGAAAATATTTAGTTTTAAATTTAGGCGAAATTTTCCTTGCTCGAAAGCAAATGGCCAGCAGTTTAGTATACCACCGTCTTACCACAACCAATATATTTTTCAGTCTCCAAAAACGTCGTATCTTCCATCCAGACAGAATTTGTCATTTGTTAAATGTTTCGAAATATTTCAAAAACATATATTTTGGGTATATTTTTTAAATTTATTACAATACTAGAAAGCTACCTGCTTACAACCGTGACTCGACGACTCCATCTAAGGATTTAAGAGGGGATAATTATTTAGGTCAGTTTGATCATCCAATAGTAAATAGGTCTTTTGAAGTTTATTAATTTTTATTGTTTCTAATAAATTGGGTTTTTTATTTTTGTTCTGAATGTGCAAAACATCAAAGTCTTCGTTAAAAGAATGTCTAGTTTCTATTAAATGATTACTGTAATTAAAATAGGTTTTTATATTTAGGAATGAATTTTTATGTTCTAGAATTCGTTTCTTTTTTTTTGAAATTTCTACATGTTTTAAAAATTTTTACAAATAATTTTCAATAAACTGCTGGTCATTTGCTTTTTAGTTTTTAGTTCTACATGTTTGCCCTATATATATATATA
>MU195688.1:422-14971 GCA_016904865.1 Pissodes strobi | reverse complement strand
AAAAAAAAACGGTGGGTAAAATAACATAGTCAACTTTTTAAGTGCGGTTAATTTTATCGAAACAAATGTGGAATACCTTTTTTAACGAGGAATGACCAAAGTAACTAAAAGAAATCAGTGGCCAAATGACGTTTGTCAAAATTTTGGCCCAATGAGTTGGTACCTCTTTGTGGCTCTCTATCTTTGTTAAGAGGCACTTTAGGAATTCTTTTTCTATGACAAGTTAGGCATATTTTGACCTCCCCTATACGCTTCCGAGACTATGCCATATACTTACCAGACACCCGCATCAAAGATCTATACATACATCTATACATAGATCTTTGCCCGCATATTGCTGAAATCTATGGAAACCGGGAAATTTAAAAATTTTATATTTAATATGAAATAAAATAAAATTCACCATTCGGTTGGATGGTCCTAAATAAAAATATTTGTCATCGTTTTGGAATTCCATTTGAAACTATTTCTCTAATACATGATTTTATAAAATATCTCATCGTAAGTTTGTCAATACTGTTTGTTATTTTAGAACTTAGCTACTGTAGCGAATAGCAATAGCTTAGAAAATAAAATAATGTCGGATAAAAAAATGTGCTTGACAAAACATTCTGTCGCTACATGGATTTTCTTTAAAGCATATCTAAAAGACTGCAATTCTATTGTGTTAAATTAAATCTATGTGTAATTTCTTCTAGATTTAACTATTATCATTAGTATGTTTAAGAGCAGAACATAATAGCATAACGGTTCCATGACTAAATTGTAACACTAAAATGTGTCTAATGTTGTTATCGCTATATGTTGGCTGCATGAATTCAAAATTGTTGTTGTTCATATTTAGGTTATTGGTGATCATTGACACAGATTTTTCATAAAAAGTTTAGACTCAATATTTTGATGCATATAAATAAAAATAATTTACTAAAACAGAGCTTTATCCACAATACCGAAACAGAATTTTTGCACTCGACGCGCGTTTCGCTAACCATGTTAGCATGATCAGGAGATGATTAAAAGTTTTAATCATCTCCTGATGATGCTAACATGGTTAGCGAAACGCGCGTCGAGTGCAAAAATTCTGTTTCGGTATTGTGGATAAAGCTCAGTTTTAGGGCATGTTGCCGAAGGTTCCAAACCCCAACATAGGTAAAAATAATTTAGATGGTTATTTTCGGTAAATAACTTTCCATTTTTCAGTTCGAATTACTTATGTGGTTTAAAATTGGCCGATGCGTACATGGGCTGATGGAGATTAGTCACACAAAACTTCACGATTATTTATAAGTATAACAAAATTATTAAGGCGTTATACATACGAGAAAAGATACATTGTGGTTCTAAAACTTCTTACTATGTCTATATTTTATTGATTTTATGTGAGCAACGCTCAAAGAGGAAAAATATTTAAACCCATGTTTACTTATCTTACAACTAACCCAAATTCTGCGTTAACGCATCTAACTCATGACTTCACATAGTTGTCAATTCAAATTTAAGAAATGGGGTGTTGGATATTGTCCAACTTCATTAAAAATAATAAATTACATATTTTTGGTTTTGGATTAGGTATGTATTTTTAACGCTTTTTATCATACTATTATTTTACGTACCTCACTGGAGACCAAAGAGCGTCCCATTCCATGATAAAATTCATATTTCTAGGCCGATTGTTATTCTTGTCGAATATTTTAATATTTATTTGTTTTTAGGAAATTACTTAAAATTTTCTAATTGGGACAAAAAAATTTACTTATTCTTTGATTGCAATTATACTGGGCTAGATTGGGTTAGGACTATTTTCTATTTTAATCGGAACACTATCAACATTGTTATATTAAGGGTCACTACTTTGAAGTTAGATTAGTTGCTCGAATCCCCGTTTGATTAATTAGGGGCTTGAATGTATCAACCCAATGTCAGTATGACATTTAAGGATGTATGATATTTAAAATACTGATTAATTTAGCAGTGGGTAATCGAAGTTCAAAATAAAGATCTTAGTGTGACATCCTACGTGTTTCAAACCTTGGAAGATGAATTTGTGCGGATTTCAATTATATTAAATACCTTTTCCTTCAGTAGCAACCAATACAAATGGGGGAAGGCTGTAACAATTAACCTAACAGCTAATCTCCAGCTTGTTCAAAGGTTTAAGATAAACCGGTCAACAAATGAGTGCCTAAAACTCTCGTTTTATCGAAACTTTAACAGCCTGTAACTTGTTATGTTCCGACCGATTTTCGGAAGTTTCTTTCATTGGAATTGTATTGGCTTTAAGAGAGTGGAAGCTTATATCTTCAGGGTTACTATGACTGCCCTATAATTCACTACCTATTAATCAATTAGGCACATTTTTGGCAAAAATCAGAAATACCCCAACATTTTTAAAAGAAAGATTTTTTTTTGCTGCGAAGATGTGTCTAGTTCTGAGACCTTTTTCGAGGAACGTTTTCGCAATTTTAATTGTAAGTTGAATATTAGAAGACCTACAGAACAAATTTCAAAAGTAGTGAATTTTTGCCGAGTTTGCAGTTATAATTTCACTCAGAATGAATGCACAGACTACTAAATTATGTTAACCATGCTGATTAAAAGTATTCAAATGAATCGTACAAAGTGATTCATTATATGGGTTTATGATGACGCCAATGGATAGCGCCAAATTTGTCAAAAATCACATCCAAAACCCTGAAAAGGGAGAATTCATTTTTCTTTGACCTCCGAAATCTAATTGTTAGACCATTGTTCCTTAATATTTAACGTATCAAACAAAAAATATTAAAATAAAGTACACTTTAGAAGTTTAAAAGATTAATTTACGACAGCGCTTCTTAATATAGGCCGTTTCATAATTTCCACTATCTTATGTAGAAGAAGATTTGTAACTTTTTCATCCTGTTTGCAATTCTTCAAATAGTGGTTTTAATAAGTCTTAATAAAACATATTAAACATATATTTATTACGTAAATTTTTATTTATTAATTAATTTTAACAACTTAGCACTATTTAATTTTAAGATCTACAGCAAAAATTAGACGGGATTGATGGATAGCTATGCATATTCTGGAAATATTCATAATCAAGTAATTAATAATTTCTTGGGGAAACTCCCATTCCTCGGCAAAAATGCACTATCTACCTTTGAAATATGCCTTCTAAGTCTTCTACTACAATAGAAATGAGCGACCCGAGACAATAGTCCAAGTGTTACATCTTACTAGCCAAAAAAATCATCTTTTTGGAAGATATGGAGAACATTTGATTTTTGACAAATTTGATGTTACCCATTGGCGTTATTCTTCAATGACTTTTATTGGGCATAATAACCATAATTTAGGAGTTTTTGCATACGTTCTGAATTAATTACGGTATTTATAATTGCAAACTGGAAAAAATGCAATATTTTTGGAAGTCTTCTGACAAAAGCAAGTACTCTGGATGGTTCTATGGATGGAAGTTCCTCCGGTTCGATGATGCAGCACCCGAAGCAGGCCATTCGCCTGTTCGCGACCGCCTTCGTCAGAAGCAACGACCTAGAATTCGTTGGTCAGAAGGTGTTCCGGAGTTTCTTCCCCCTCCTCACATAACCGGCAACTATCTTCGTGTTCAATTTTTATTCTCTCCAGGTGCCTTCTCAACCGGCAGTGGCCCGTAAGAAATCCGGTGAGGATGCGGAGATTGTTCTTACTCAGTGTTATAAGGTTTTTTGATCTTCCTGGGTGAGGGAGCCTTTGAATCTTTGATTGCCTTAACTCGGGAAGTCGCTTCCATAGACTGATCTATTTGGTTCGCTCTTCTTTCCTGTACTCTTCCTTGTAGGTATGCATCCCTATGCCACGGAATGGTTCCGGTCCTAAAAGCGGAATTTGTGCCGCTTGGTTTGCCCATTGGTCTGCTTTTTCGTTGCCTTCCATCCCAGCGTGTCCTGGGATCCATTGAAGGGATGATTTGTTATTCATTTAGCCTATCTAGGTATTCCCATACCATTCTGGAGCTCTCTGTTCGTGAGGTCAGCGCTTTAATGGCTGCTTGACTGTCTGAGAAGATGACAATCTCTTTCTTCCTATAGTTTCTGTCAAGATTGAACTGCGCACATCTTCCTATGGCGTTATTCCTCCTGAAATATGTCTTCGGAGAATTTGGTTCGTGGCCGAAATACTCCGGTTTCGGTCTCCTGTTCAGTTCTTGACCCATCTGTATACAATGGCACTTTGCTGCAATGTGAGAATACAAGCAGTGTGAACACCCTATCTAATCATTCTCCCTATATAATGCATTTATTACAATTGCTTTAATTGATCATAGTGCACATAAGTTAGGAGTTTTTACATAAGTTCTGAATTAAATTACGGTATTTATAATTGCAAACTCGGCAAAAAATTTAATATTTTTGAAATATGCCCTGGAAGTCTTCTAATAATAAACTTACAATAAAAATTGCGAAAACTTTCCGAGGCAGTGGTTCAAAGATTACATCTAAGTTGCCAAAAAATATATATTTTCTTTTGAGGATTTAGGGTTAGTTTGGGTTAGTAGCACATTTGTCATCATCTTAGAATAGCTTACAATAATCTACAATTAGTTTCCTAGATTTTCGGGAAAAAAACTGATTTAATAGAATTGTAGTTTTGTAGCTAAAAGCTCAGTTTGACAATTTGCGTAGGTGCAATAACCAGTTCTGAGTAAGTTTGATTAACATACGGCGAATACAGTATCACAATATCTTATTCAGATTTCCCTAAAAATCTGCTTGCCGTTTGTTTTGTTTATTAGTAAGCAGGTTAGTTAAAATCTCAAAGCAGCATATAAAATCTGAACGTGTCCTTAATATAATCATACAGGCATATCATCGAGTTTCAGAGTTTACTGTACTGGTACGAGTACGACCACTTGTGTGACACCTCGTATGCTGTTATCCATACTACTTAATTATGTTATATGTGTGCAACAGATGATCACAAATTTAACAGATGCTAATAAGGTTCAAAATATTGAGTCTAAATACATGTACACCTGTTTTTATAAAATTCTTTGCATATTTTATTAAGATTGATACACCAATCATTGGCAAACGGCCGACTCTAGTCATTTTTATAGGATTTAAGTTGTTTACATGCAGTGTTCAACACTTCAAGCATTTGTTATTTTTTACTTTTTTTATGAATTAATAAATTTTTAAAAAATTTCCTCTTTGTTATTACCAGGTAGCGTCGAACTATTTCTCACTGTAAAGAAACTACTCGCGTGGAGTTAATCTCATCTCTGCTGAAGTTGAACAAAAAGTTGTACAAAATGGTATTTTGTTTTGAAATATACTTCTATTATGCCCAGTTTCTCAAAGTATAGATAACTTTATTCTTCACATAATTCCTATGACAACGATTGTTAACACAATTGTAACCATAGTAATTATAGGCTTCATAACTTTATACAATAGATATCTGGTACTTCAGAAACCGGGCATTAGTTTGTTATAATGTAGATGTCATTTAATTTGAGGCAGATTTAAACATAAAATTAAATATAAATGAGGATAATATTGTAATCTACTAAATTGCATAAGCTACTAAAGAAATATCACCCTGTCCTAAGTTTGAACTTGAACTTTGAGATTGTTATATAAACATTAAAGGCAAACTATAAACAACGCGAGCAATCAACGGGAGCGACTTTCAACCTTAAGCATGCAATGATCATCACTTTTTTAATATTTAATATAAATTCGCTACCGAACCTTCTGTTATTCAGACTTTGTTCTCACCACAACCAGATCCCAGGTTAGCTATACAGCTGCCTTCGGGTTCTATCCGCTCTTAAAGTTAGCTATACAGCTGCTTTAGGTTCTACTCCTTTATTCCATACCAAACCTGGCACGGTTAGTCATTTGACGACTGCTAGGACCAGGGGTTTCACAACCACCGTAGTAAAGTCAAATCAAGAAGTTTGTCAGAGTTCTGAGAAAGACAAGTGTCTAAATAGACAGTTAAAAAGTTTAGTGAAATATTTTAGTGCTCTTAAATAAAACCCAACTCTTAAGAAAAACTATAATTATAAGACAGTAAACAAAGACCTATAAATAATACCGCTCGCTCTCAAAGCATGCGCGACCTAGTACTCGGGTACAAGTCGCCATCTCATTACATTTCTCACAACAAGAGACATCCTGAACATTTTATCATTAAGTCGTTTCGCAATAGACGACGTCATTGATCTTAGAACCACGTGGTATAGGTGTGCCGTAATTTACGTTAGAAAAATGAAAGGTCAAGAAAAACAATTAAATTATAATTGAAAAAATCAAATCACGCTCCTGTAATCTTTCGCGCAGTGTTTTTGGTCAAATAAAACTAATGAAACTCAAAAAATTTTATTTACAATATAAGGCAAATTTAAATCACGCGGGCAGCGCGTCATATAATTTATACAATTAATTTTATAAAGAATACAAGTCGTCATCTGGCGGCGGACGCTAGAAGCAGCAAGGTCATTGAATCCAAGCGCCGCCGCTAGTTGAGAAAGGTCAGGGATAGAACCGCATGAGCCTTATAAGATCCTTTACACAAATAGTGCACTATATAAAAATCGGCCTCTCCTATTGGTCGATCCGCATGGCCCCCCGCTCACATCGCTCGCTACGGGGGCTCAAGAAAAGGAAACTGACCAGGTGCTAACCCAAACTAACCCAAGATACAAAAATAAATTAGCGGCTGATTCATAAGAAATCAGTGAGATATTAAAATGGTGCAAAACAACAGATTTGTATAGGAGAAACTAAAGGATACCATGGAGCAAGAAGAAGAAACTAGTGAAGTACTCAAGTAAAATAAGAAACTAAAGAAGAAACAAGCAAACACAAAAATTAGGTGGGATCAAAGTCTCGATGTAAATAAAAGTTGTATATAGTGAAACGTAAATAAGCATAATATATACCCAGGTGTTAATAAGACAAATATATAGATAAAAACACTTAGGAGATTAAGGAACTATATATAAATAGACAATACACATAGCATAGTATATAGAATGAGTTATGAAGAAAAAGAAGCTAGAATAAGTCGTGTTAAGTGAATATTAGTGAGAAGATTAGTAAACTATGTATGCAAAATAAATAGGAGAAGATAAGGTGAAGATATTAATAGTAAAGCACAAGTAAATGGCCTAGTTGCAGGATTATCGTATTCGAGAAAAGCAGGAAAAACTGAGTTTACCATTAAAACTGTGTATTAAGAGGATATACAGGAGGAATAAATGTGTATACGAGGAAGTATAATAAATAGGACTGCAACTACATATTATCTAAAAAGGAACGTCACAACAAAGATTTAAGGCATCGGAAATTCGAGCATATACGGAGGTATAGCTGGCTGACGTACAAGGAAGTCGAGCAAATATTTTGGTACCAGAGAAGCTCAAGGGAAATGTTCCCGGGTGAAACGTTACATAAACAAGAAATGTTTATGTAAAGCATGAAGAATAAAGATGAAGAAATAAATGTTTATAAAGAATATAGAGAAGTTGAAGAAATATAGAAGAAGAAGATGTTTGATGTTTTAAGAAGAAGCATACATAGTGAGGAAATATATAGGCAAAAGTTGTGTATGTAAAGCATACATAAGGTGTAATAATAGAGAAATGTTTAAGCAAAAGATGAGCATACGTGCATATGTATTTAATGTCCTATATTTTTTACATAAAGCTAGTCACAGATAGATATAATAGCATAGATACATAGAATAACTACAAAATATCAAAACTAGATATGGAAAGTAAATATAAGAAACATAGAATAAAATAAATATATGGGAAAATGTATATATAAGCGATACCACGAAGAGAAAAGTGTATAGAAAAGCAGTGAGAAATTGTAAATAATGTATATATAACTTTACCTAGTTAATATACTGCATTAGCCGCAATCCATGACCAGTCGGACTCATTCCAGCCTACAGAGGACTCAGCCAAGCAGTGGTAGAAGTTTCCCCATTCTTCGACTACGGATGCCTAGAAAGCAAAGAAGTTTAAGACATTTTAATATACCGAAGAAAGTTCAATAGCAGTGGACAACGAGTTAAATAATCTAATAGAGTATTGAAAAATAACTAACCTTGGGGTATACTCCAGATCAAATCGAGCCAGCTCATATATGATTAAGTGTCTAAGATTGTCAATTTCTCTTGCCGGTGTCATGTTCCAGGTCAATGTGCAAGTCTGCAGGTACAAGTGGACCAAAAAATGGCACATTTCACAGTATAATTATCGCCACATACTCAATATTCATGATACTTATAATTTATTGAATTGTTTAGCTCATCTAATGGCAATTCACGGAGAACTCAAGAAGCAAGAAAAACAAGTCGCCGCCATGTCGCCACACCTTTCAAGGATCAAGAAACCCACCATGACACGAGCACCATCTGCTAGGCTTCAAGTAGGCAACGCAATCCGCTAAACAAGGCAATCTACCATGGAACACATAGAAGCAATCCGCCAGGAGAGCCTTCCGCATATACGTATACAAGAAACGTATATGGCCTTCCGTCAACAACCAGTCCAACAGTTCAGAAAATTGCACCAAGGACACCACCTACCGGATCGAAAGCCAACCAGAGGGAAAGCATGACCAACAACCAATCAGTCACGCAAACGACAGCCACAAAGGAACCTGTAAGAAAAGATGGCGTATCCGATTGCCATCTATCTCCCACAAAGCCAAACAGCTAAAGAGTATCTTATCGTTTCATTTTATTAAGTAAAACGTTTTATAATAATCGGACTGTAATTTGAATATCATTATTAAATCAAAGGTAGCAATATATAATCCTTAAAGCCATTTGATATGGAGAGTTGCAAATAATGCAAAGATATTTAATTTCCATAAACAAAGTCAGCATGTTGAAGTAGGTCAACGAGCTTAAATAAGTCGACTAAGAGACTATAAAAAATCAGCAAATTTTGTTTATAAGTCAATACGTAAAACTGAGTCAGATAAAATGCTATTAATATTAAAAATATTAAATATTATTTAATAATACAGGACCGTATTCAAGTGGGAAAAGGTTAGATGTACAAAATGATTTAATAGGATATAATTAATCAAATTTTTTTAAATAAGTTCTTTAAACTGCTTAGTAGAATTGTAAATATTATTGAGACAATTTATAAGATGATGATATTATGATTATGAAAAAGGTGGTAATCCAAAGATCAACTTTCATGGGGTGGACACACCCCATGCAGGCTGAATTAGTCAATGCAAGCAAGATATCATTACAGTATAAGTCAGTATTTTATAAAGGGTTGACAAATTGTGTCTAAACGTGGATTGACCAATAGGCGCCTATTCAATAGACATTTCAACTAGGCACAATACAATGAAATTCTAAATTCTACTTGTCCTCGGTTAATCTAGAATTAGAGATAAGATTTCTAAGACAATTTATAAAAATATGTTTCTCTTTTATTTCATGTACCAAGCAACAGTGGATGTCCATACTAGTCTCTATTCTCTCCAGCAGGCTATCACGTATGAACAGTTTAATGGTATGTCAATGCTAAGACATATAGACTGCAGTGGAGGCTAGAGGAAGTTACTAAAGATCAGCCTGGATCCAGAAAGTAACAAGACCACTGAAGGAATTTTATATTGTATAAACTGTAATATTACATAGTATTATGCGACAAGTTTTTCAGAAATTGAGGTCTTTCTTTTTGAGCGATAGAGATCATATTAATGTTGGGGACCAACATTTTAGAGGGTGGGGGAACGTGTAATCTACTAAATTGCATAAGCTACTAAAGAAATCTCACCCTGTCCTAAGTTTGAACTTGAACTTGGAGATTGTTATATAAACATTAAAGGCAAACTATAAACATCGCGAGCAATCAACGGGAGCGACTTTCAACCTTAAGCATGCAATGATCATCACTTTTTTAATATAAATACGCTACCGAACATTCTGTTCTTCAGACTTTGTTCTCACCACAACCAGCTCCCAGGTTAGCTATACAGCTGCCTTAGGGTTCTATCCGCTCTTAAAGTTAGCTATACAGCTGCTTTAGGTTCTACTCCTTTATTCCATACCAAACCTGGCACGGTTAGTCATTTGACGACTGCTAGGACCAGGGGTCTCACAACCACCGTAGTAAAGTCAAATCAAGAAGTTTGTCAGAGTTCTGAGAAAGACGAGTGTCTAAATAGTCAGTTAAAAAGTTTAGTGAAATATTTTAGTGCTCTTAAATAAAACCCAACTCTTAAGAAAAACTATAATTATGAGACAGTAAACAAAGACCTATAAACAATCCTACCTCAACTCGAGAAAACATGCGCACCTTAGTAATCAGGTATAATAGAATCTCACTTTTCTGACCAATAATCGTTGTGAAAGTTTTATCGCTAATACATTGTTATTGTTATAAACCAAACCTGCTTATTCTATCATCTCTTCTTACCCAACGTAACTCGGCTCCGGCCTACCTCAGTTACCCCTCGGCACGCTAAGCCAGGCGTGTCTTCACGAATAGAACTTACAGTGGTATCTCTGAGCAGTTATTCTTTTAAAAAACGCGACAACCACCAGCACTATTCGTGACAATATTTATCATAACTATGTCAAATTGAGCTCAGCTTGTTTTTAAGATCTAAGTCAAATTAAATGTCGTGGATAACTATACAAACAAAAGTTACTTTTTCTAATATCGTGTCTAAGTACTAACTCAGCACACGCTTCACAGCGCGGAAATTGAACTTATGGACTAGTGCGTAAAGTAAATCTTTTTATATATTAGTACATAAATTAATTCTAGAATTTCAAAAATAAATTGAATATTTTTATTCTTTTGTTGGAAAAACCTGAATTGAGTATTATACATTAGGTATATTATGCAGCCAGAAAATAATTTAAGACGATTAATTCCAATAGTCTCATAAACCTATTTTTTACGTATATTATTAGTATTTATATTATTTATTTCTTGGTAGCAGAAAAATATTTTATGTATCTTATGCATAAGAACCTTTCCTTACTCATATGACTGTCACACTACCTTAAATTACGACTCGTGGGATAACAATTCACATTCCTCAAAGAGGGCAACTTCACACACTTGTTGCATAAATAACGATTTAATCCGACATGCTTTTGGACTGTCGATTGCTAGAAAATGGCATTTAAAACCGCAAAAGGCACTTTCAAATAATTTTTTATTGGCGCAATATACCTATACACAGTTTTTAAAAGTTTAATTATGGCTGTTTCTCATACAGTAGATTTTGAAAACTACAAGATGAAGCTGCCATGGATCCTAATTATAAACATTTCCATTAAGCTTATTTAAATATTATAGCTGTGTCATCAAAAGACAATATTAACAATTAGATCATAAAATAGTTTATTTAATAACTTGTTTGAGAAAGATTTAACAATTTCATAATAAAACATGTTAACAAATTTAAGGATTATAGAAGTGACCAGCATTGTTACTGACGTTCTGTAGACGCCTACGCTACTGGTCAATGTCACCGGATATCACCTGCTGGTTAAATGCTCGCCAGCAAAATAGTGTTATTTCTTTAAGTTGTTCGATAGTTATTATTATTATTATTTATTATACCCTCGTAGATTATATTTTGTAATATTCCCCATATTGAATAGTCTACTGGATCTAAATCAAGACTGTGGAGAAGTCAATTAGAGAATTCAATTAAATCTGGATAATTTCCCAATAAAAATTCAATTGTCGATCTGAGTGTATGGGATGGGGTGCCATCTTACTGGATAGTATAACTTAATAATGTATGTCTGTCTGAATGTGGTAGATAATGACTCATTACTGATACTGAAAGAAAAAATAGAACTTCCATTGTCTTTATTTAAATAATTACGTAACGTTTCGGACAGTTCTATCTCTGTCCGTTATCAAGTGTAAACTAACTTAAATCCTAAGGCTATTGAACTTATACTAGGACAAGGCGCTCACCTGTGACTGAATTGGGCGCTGGCATTGGGGCGCTTTATTTGTGGTTGCTTATGCTTGGATTGATGATGATATTCTCATTGTTTTGAATGATATCGTAAGTAAATCTATCTTCCAGGAATATCTCTAACTCTGAACAAACAATCTTGAACAAAGGGCTTAACTTGACCCTTGTTTCTGAGAGGAAACCGACGTTGAACATAATAAGCTCCATGGAAACATTACAGCTGGGTAGACCGGATGCAGATGAACTACGTTCGAAGATAGGGACAGTCTTAGAGAAATCAGAAATAAGGACAACCAATACCACATAGCAGGAACGAGCAGCAATTAGGAACCTATAACAGGACGTGAATATCAAGATTCTTCCAGCAGACAAAAGCAACGCTACAATAATAACGGATGCACAGGAATATGGCAAAAAGATCGAAGACACGTTTGCTAAAGGCAAATATAGGTTAATATCTAGTTGCTCTACTAAAACAATTGAAGGAAAAATCTATCGAACACTGTATAAATATAAGAACTACATCTCTGATAATCACTGAGATCACATCTTAATGGGCTGCCAAAAATTCAGAAAGATGATATTCCACCTATCACTATAGTTCAAGAGATTCGGTAACCAGCAGATTCAGCAGATTTCGCCTACAAATTATCCAGCTATTAGTTCGCAAAATTCCTTCATGTGTAAATAATTCTAAACACTGTGGATATCCTTAAAAATATACAATTAGGTCCTTCAGACCAGTTTGTCTGTGATATTGAAAGTCTGTTTACCAACATGCCTTTGTTGGAACTGTTTATCATTGTTGAAGCTATAGATTGAGGGACGACACGATATTTTCAGAAATAACTTCATTGCTCCCAGAGGGAGTAATAGAGCTTTTAAAGTGTTGTCTACACAACTTCTACTTTCAGGCTAAAGCTAAGTTTTATGTCGAGGCCATCATCCTCCTAACGATGGGTTCCCCAATCTCTCCGATAATAGCGTATGTATACATGGAATTGTTTGAAACTGATGCCATTAATACCGCGAATGTCAAACTCAAAATCTGGCTGCAATATGTCGACGATACTTTCATAATCTGGAATGGAACTCATATAATAGTTAGACTCCTTTTTCAGTCACCTTAATTCAGTAAATGGTTCCACTAAATTCACTATCGAGAAGGAGAAGAACTGCTGTCTACTGTTTCCAGATGATCTTGTCAGTAGGCAGAATCGATCAATTAATGCTCCTATAGGAGACAACCCTCATGGATCAGTTTCTTAATTTACAGTTAAACCATTATCAAGCGACCAAACTACGAATAATTAAACCGTTATGTAAACGAGCAACTACAGGAAAACTATACGAAGAGGTCCATAAATAAGATTATAGAGCCCTGTATTGTAGAACCAATAGCACGATCTCCTGAGCAAGACACCTTTTTCCTATTAATGATTCCGTATGAAGAAGTAACGTCCGAACAGCTAATTACTACACACGCTGACAAGCGTCTTTACAAAAAAAATCTGATTCATTTAGACAATTAAAAGAATGTGTCTTCCAGATAATATATGAGTGTGGGAAGCCGTATTTTGGGGTCATTTATATGTAGGAATAGAAGAATACAAAAAAAACCCACACAGAAGGGCGACACAATAAGATTGGGGATCGCTGACCATGTTTTATTCAAACAACACAACAATAAATATTCAGTGACGGGTCATCCACAAGAAACATCATTGGAAAAAGGACAAGTTAAAACAATGGTAATATCTTCAGCAATCCAAGCGTATAGATACCCACTATTTGGATCCACTACTAAAGCGCACCACTGCCGGTCTTTAGTGGACGGTCTCACGTTTGACTAACCCAACTCTCACTAAAACTGAGCTTTATCCACAATACCGAAACAGAATTTTTGCACTCGACGCGCGTTTCGCTAACCCTGTGAGCATCATCAGGAGATGATTAAATTAATCATCTCCTGATGATTAAATTAATCATCTCCTGATGATGGTAACATGGTTAGCGAAACGCGCGTCGAGTGCAAAAATTCTGTTTCGGTATTGTGAATAAAGCTGAGTTTTAGTGCATGTTGCCGAAGGTTCCCAACCCCAACATAGATAACCCAACTCGGCCATCGATCGGTGAACGCCTTGCTTATAGTAGGAGAGCTGGCACGAAATTTTGGGTAGGTATTTGAGGCAAGCTGAAAACTTGTCACATACCTCTCTGATTATGCCCCAACACGAAACTGCAGACCTGGCTGGGGATTAGCGGGGCTAAATCAACCCCTAAAATTTTTAAAATATAATTGTTTTCGTTCCAAAAATGTATTTGAGGCAATCTGCAATTTTGATATGTTGTAGTTTAATGTTTAAGGAATAAGAAAATAAATAAGCCAGACGATTTAATCGGGGTTTTAACATTGCCAGACGCGCGCAAAAATATTTTGCAAAAAAATATAAAAATGTATTTGAGGCAACTTGAAATTTTAACATAGCTAAAAAATAAGATTGTCAAAAAGACAGATCATTTTGCCGGGAGGGTCCGTTACAGTGCCCCCCCCCCCCCCCCCCC
>JAEQML010073431.1:0-14973 GCA_016904865.1 Pissodes strobi | reverse complement strand
AACTATTAAGTCAGTTCCTGTAACTCACCAGTCTTATCTTTGCCTTGATGGGTTACTTAAATTATAGAGTTCTGAGCATCATAGTCATATATTACAATATTATTTGTTAATTATTAATTTGTGAACATTATACACATTTTTGTTAATTTTCCACTTTATACATTTTTGTTTGTTGTCCGATGACTTGTAGAATTTATTTTTTTAAGTTACATACGTGATAGTTTATGTTGTCTACTAATTGTATTTTTAAATCATAGTTCTGTGATTTTTTTGTATTATAGTGAATAATTTTTAAATAAACTGCGTAATTAAATATTTGAATATGTGTGCGTTTTATTCAGAATAATTTCCCTTGCGTCAGTCAGCATAAAAACATAAATAATCCCAGATGCGACCAAATAGAATCGGAAAACTGGTCTCCTATTATAGATGTAACGTGATAATAGACCGTCAGATAGTGACAGATTTAGGTGCCCCATTTTCGCATACAAGCCTCGAATAGGGTTGAAAAGTACATCGATGTTGAGTAAAATGGAGGGAAACTTACGAGTGGCCTCTGGGGATAACATATGGAAAATTCAATTTTCCAGAACAGAAATAAAAGGAGTCTGTTGCTCATATTTTCATGCAAGCCGTGTTGACTAAATTATTAACTAATAGGACCTGACTTCGGAAAACCAAAGGCTTGAGTATTGCAGGTGGCTAAAGGATTGAAATAACGGCGTAATTTTGTAAGGAAAAATCGAGATTTTGACAGATTTTTCCACACAAGCTCATCGAAAGTATGAAAACTTACATCATCACTAGCCCGAAAAATATATTGGCTTGAGTGGCGCGAATGGATAAGTAGATTCTGCGGTCGGAAAATTTAACGGAAATTCGTTTCGATTTTTCAGTTATTTTTTCATGCAAGCCTTTGAAAGTATAGAATGTTATTGGTGTCTTAGACATTACAATAAAATTGGCGTGACTATCGGATGTGGCCAGAACGAAGGCTTGCGTCGGAAATTTGCAGGAAAATTGTATGGAAATTGTCTCCATTTTCTCACGCAAGCTGTTTGGTATATTCTTAGAAAACATGATTCTAAGACTAAATAACAAAAGGCTTGAGTGTGGGACATGGTCATCAAATTATTTATACACAATTTATTTAACAAAGAGCTGACAAAAAAATCTGAAAATTTCCACCATTTTCCCACACAAGCCCTTAGGCATATACTTAGAAAAAGTGATTTTAAGACTATATATTATAACATCAGTCTTGAGTGTCGGACGTGGTCAACATATTAATTTTATATTTTGATCAACGTATTCTCTTCTAGACCGTCAGATAGTGACAGATTTAGGTGCCCCATTTTTGCATACAAGCCTCAAATAGGGTTGAAAAGTACATCGATGTTAAGTGAAATGCAGAGAAATTTAAGAGTGCCCCCTGGGGATAACATAATATGGAAAATTCGATTTTCCAGAACAGAAATAAAAGGACTCTTGCACAATTATTAATTAATAGAACCTGGCTTCGGAATACCAAGGGCCTGAGTGATGCAGATGGCTGAAGGTTATAATGAGGGCGTAATCTTGTAAGAAAAAATACAGATTTTGACAGATTTTCCCACAGAAACCCATCGAAAGTATGAAAACTTACATCGTCACTAGACCGAAAAACATATTGGCTTGAGTGGCGTGAATGGATAAGTAGATTTTGGGGTCGGAAAATTTAACGGAAATTATTTTCAATTTTTCAGTTATTTTTTCATGTAAGCCTTTAAAAGTATAGAATGTTATTGATATGTTAGACATTACAATAAAATTAGCATGACTGTCGGATGTGACCGGAGCGAAGGCTTGCGTCGTAAAGTTGCAGGAAAATTGTGTGGAAATTGTCTCCATTTTCTCCCGCAAGCTGTTTGACATATGCTCAGAAAAAGCGATTGTAAGACTATTGGCGTCGGGATCGTCCTATGTTGAGGTTTAAGAGCTTTGAAACGATTAGCGCAACTGGAGTGGTATCCAACTGTATCACTCACTTCTGAAGGAAGTTCACATTCTCCATACTTCAATCTGTAGAATTTTCTGCACTACATATTTTTCTTAAATTTCGATAAAAATTCATCGTCAAATAATATAATATTCTCATGGGTGGATTGTTTGCAAATAAAACAGCTCCTCGTGTCTGTTTTGCCTGAATTTTCATCCATGCTGCTATCAAATAACTGTAAAAAATTATCTATAAGCATTCTATAAATTAATGGAACATTTTTCTTGCAATTCGCCATATTAGAAAACAATAAAACTAAAAAAAAAACACACACTATATATCCTTTAGATTATTTGGCTTCAACAAATTCTTATGCACTTCTTATTTTCTTAAATATTTTATAATTTAGCCATTGTGAACACGCGTTTTCAAATGAGTATTATAATGTTTAGACATTCAATTCTAGTTACATTTGCATTAATTAATTAATTTATATAAAAAATGCCTTTTCTACTACCGTGTGCAAAATACTCACTTTACGCACTCTCTAAGATGCGTCAAATACGCCTTTTTTGTGTGGAGTCCGTAAAATAAGTTATTTTACGCACTAGTGCGTAAAGTAAATCTGACATATTTTTTGACTTTAGGGCAGTGCGTAAAGTAATTAAAAATATTTTCGTTTTTTCATATATATTATTGTTCGGTAGTAGAAATAAATTTGTGTGCTACTCATGTGTTAAAATACCCTTTTTTTATTCATGGGATTGTCCCATGAATAATATATATTCCCATTCATAAAAAAGAGTCACTTTACACACTTGTTGCATAAATAACTATTTTCAACGAATAATTCTACATTGAAAATGTTTATTAGCCTGCAAACGCTTTTGAAATATCTCATTTGATTAAATGAATAAATGGATGTAGTGTATCAGGAAAACACTCAGTATTTCATAAATTAAATCGTGAAGGCAACCCGACTAGTTCGAGGTCTAGGCGAAGGTTATTTACATTAACTATTACACGTAATATTATTGTTTAACTCCAACGAACGCGATACTAGACACGGGTGACAAGGTTAGGTCAACCTTGTTGAACCGGCATTGTTATTGTAACATTATATACATAATAGGAACCTACACCAACCCGATATATATAGAGAGGATACAAGACTGACTGACGCAATTGATATGCGTACGTAGATTATAAGAATATGCACTATGTAGCGTTACTATCTTATATATTCTTTGCTAAAGTTAATACAGAACTCTATAGTTACCTGGAGTATTATTCTATAAATAAAAGGAGTTCTACATGGACATATATCATAGTACTTACCGATTATTTAAGATAAAGAAAAATAACTCTGACTATATATTCACTGCACTAATACTTCTTAACAAGAGGCTATCCACGTGCTTTATGAAAGTGCGCTATATTATGATGTGTGCTCAGCCGACCGACACACTAAGGGCATTTAAATATAAAATCTGGTCAAAATGTCATATTTTCCAGAATTTAATTCCTATAAAACAATACGTGCCATCAACAAAGTAGAAGAATTGCATTAACAAAACATATTTGTTTCACCAGCGCTCTTGATTGCTCGGTGACTCCAGCCGTAGCATAGGTAATCTACCGGTCGCGTCGGTACCAAATAATACTCAAAAATAAAAAAGTAAAATACCATTTTCTTTAAATATTATATATTCAAGCTTATTAAAGTTATCCTAGTAGAGAAACTAAAACTATTATAGGAATAATAACCGAATAATAAAGCGATTAATAACTAATAATGATAGTAATAATAATAACCCTGCATAAATAAACATTTCTATATTTTTTGTCAGCTCTTTTATGGATAAATAATATGCTCCATGTGGGACACTCAAGCCTATTGTTATTTAGCCTTAGAATCACTTTTTATAAGCATATGCCAAACGGCTTGCGTGAGAAAATGGTGCCAATTTCCATACAATTTTCCTGCAACTTTTTTATGTTCTGAAAATACCAAGGCCACGCTTTATACTCAAGCCATTATTTTTAACGGATTCTTATAGTTCATAAGTTTGTATTGCAATTAATTTCGTTGATGGGAAAATAACTGAAAAATCGAAACGAATTTCCGTTAAATTTTCCGCCCGCAGAACCTACTTATCCATTCGTGCCACTCAAGCCAATATGTTTTTCGGGCTAGTGATGATGTACGTTTTCATACTTTCGATAGGCTTGTGTGGAAAAATCTGTGAAAATCTCGATTTTTCCTTACAAAATTACGCCCTTATTTCAATCCTTTAGCCACCTGCAATACTCAAGCCTTTGGTTTTCCGAAGCCAGGTTCTATTAGTTAATAATTTAGTCAACACGGCTTGCATGAAAATATGAGCAACAGACTCCTTTTATTTCTGTTCTGGAAAATCGAATTTTCCATATGTTATCCCCAGGGGCCACTCGTAAGTTTCCCTCCATTTTACTCAAAATCGATGTACTTTTCAACCCTATTCGAGGCTTGTATGCTAAAATGGGGCACCTAAATCTGTCACTATCTGACGGTCTATAAAACGCGAGAAAAAAAAGCAGGCGGTGTATTCCTAAAACTATTAATTTATTATACGCAGAGTAACAAAAGTACATGGAGGTACGTATATAGGGGGATCCACAAATTGTTATTCGCCATGTATCGTCAAAAGTTACATTTAAGCTGTAAAAGAGACATTTTAAGAGATAGAATCAAATTCTTCCTCCTAATGAATCTAATCTTATCTTAACACGGCACTCTTTCTTCTCTACATCTTTTAAACTTTTGTGTTGACGCGCGCATCACAATGTTTATATTTGTATTTTTTTTTTCAATTCATGCAATGCCCTCCGCTTGCTTCGGGGCACAACCAAACAAAACTAACCCAATATAAAAAAAAATAAACAAACGACCTTAAAAAATAAAAACATGGCTTGGTACTGACGGGAATCGAACCCGCACCGTCATATCACAAACACAGTATCTGACCACTGAACTACCAGACCACTGAATGCAATTCAGTGTACCCTAAAGACATGGGTAATTTTGTCGATTTGGCCAGCGTCGGGTCGCGTCGTGGAATCGAACAGAAAAGTTTAAAACCCACCGCTGTCGAAAGACGCAACTTATAAATTCTTGCACACTTAAGTACCTTTCAAACCACTTTATATCCCTTGTCCATTCCTAGCTTAAAGCCCGTAATTTAAGGGTGAAGGTTTAGAGAGAGCACGGCAAATGAAAGTTCCCCAGGGTACGGTGTGGTCTCCAAAACTTATATTCACCTCTGACCAGTAGCATCTCGTGGATTAAAAACTAGATGAAGTGTTAGCAATAGGTCCGCTCCCGATTATATTGCGCCATTCTTTGTTTTCTTTCGTTAAACGAGTAGTCATTGTTCTACTCGGTGATAATATCGTATCATGATTCATGCGGCTGAGGGGGTGTTGAATTTAGGGCGACCAGCAAACATTTCGGAATATGAGCTGGGATAATTTAGGTTGCCCTTCCTTACTTGTACATACTGTTTTTGGATTGATTGTCGAGTTAGGCATCGTGCGCAGTTACTTAACTGCATCGGAATAATTAGGAAATTCTATTAGTTGAAGTGACTTAATGACAATGCCCTTTTGGCTACTCCGAGTAGTTTTTTTTTGTTTCGTCTAATTCCTTTGGATGATTTTTTAAGACGAACATGTGACTTGTCGTGCCATGCATTCATTGGTGGAGCAGAAGTGGCGATACTTTGCTTTTCGAGTTTCCGCTCTCCTGGCCATGTACGTCAACGTCTACGAGTGAAGCAGTTATTTTGGACGCCGGTTGGAATCAATTTTTGATTTTACCTTTAAAGGGATTTTCCAACCGGGTCATTTTTAACAGTTTCAGTCTATATTTGTGCCTTATCTTTTCTTAAGTTTTGTTGTCTGAAACTGCCCTTTGTGGGATTTGAAAGCTGCTTTAGCGAGGTGAGTTGAGTTTTTTTGCATTTTTTTTGTCTTTCTGTGAACGCCATCATTTCAACATTGTGACGCACGTGGGCGGATTTTTAATCTCTTACAGAGGCCCTTTCGCCCAACTGTAAAGCTATCTAGCGATAAGCAACTGTCTAGGGATAGACAGGTAAATTGTTTTTTTTTTTAATTCTCATCCCTCTTTTTCCTTGATGATTGATTTTGATTATATATAAATCGGCTTCAGAACGTTCTTCGACGTCTTCCGATGCCCAGTCGCCATTGATCTCTATCCAACCAGAGATCCTCTTCCAGTCCTTGTCTATCCCCTCTCTCCAGCTTTTTCTTGGTCTTCCCCTTTTTCGTCTTCCTGCTGGCTTCCAATCTAGGATCTGTTTTGGCAGTCTCTCGTCAGACATTCTTTGTACGTGGCCATACCATTTTAGCAGTTGTGTTCTTATGTCGTCAACGATTGTCCTATTTGTACCCATGATTCCTCGAATTCTGTTGTTAGTTATTCTTTCCGCTCTAGATTTTCCTGCAGCACGCCTCCAGAAATCCATTTCTGTCGCTTCGAGGGTACGTACTGTTCTGTCTTTTAGCTGCCATACTTCGCTTCCATAGGAGATAATTGCTTTTTACAATTGTGTTGTATATTCGGTGTTTATTTGTTTTAGAGATATGGTTGTCCCATAGGACACTGTTTAGCATAGATATTGCTTTTCTTCTTTGGGTATTTCTATCTTTGATAGCTTCATCTAGCGTTCCACTATTTGACATCTTCACTTCCAAATATTTATATTTTTCGCAACCTTTAATAGTTTGACCATTTTCCAGTGGAAGGTTTTGTTGGAGTCCGCCAACGCACATGTATTCGGTTTTAGATATGTTGACCTCTAGTCCCCATTTGCTATATTCTTCTACTAGCTTTCTGGTCATGTATTCAAGATCGTCAATGTCTTGCGCCATTACCACTTGGTCGTCTGCGAAGCTTAGGGTATAGATGGTGTTGTCGTTAAGCGGGATACCCATATTGCTACATTTACGTTTGCATTTTAGCAGCGCTTTTTCTAAAAATATTTTGAAAAGTGTAGGAGATAAACAGCAACCTTGCTTTAAGCCTTTGTTTGTGAAGAAACCGTTGGAAAGTGTGTTTCCAACTTTTATTTTTATATGAGAGTTTTTGTAAAATTCCCTAATGGCTTTGATTATCGTTATATTGATGTTTGTTGTCTCCAGGGCTTCCCATAGTTTAACCATTGGAACGCTGTCGTAAGCTTTTTTCAGGTCTATGAATAATAGGTGGACTTCTTTGTTAAAGGCTGACATTTTCTCTAGAATTTGTGTTACACAGAAAAGGTGATCCACTGTTGATCTTCCTGCCCGGAATCCAGCTTGTTCTTCGGCTTCGTTGACGGCGAATTCTTGTTCTATTCTGGCTTTAAGTACTTTACCGTATAATCGACCCCGCAACTGCAATGCCTCTGTAATTGCCACATTCATCTTCACTACCCTTTTTATATATTGGGGTAAGATAGGACTCTTTCCATTCTTCTGGAATCTCACCAGTAATAATGCCTTTTTGGAATAACTTTGCTAGGTGTTCGTATAGTGCTTGTGTTCCAAACTTTAATAATTCAGCTGGTATGTTACCCGGTCCGGGGGCCTTTTTGTTTTTCAAGCCTTTGCATTCCTCTTTGACTTCTTTTATGGATATTCTGATGGGTGAGGCTGAAACAGATATGTTATTTCCGTTCCGTTAGGGTTCGTAAAATATGTCGAGATCTTCTTGCAATAGTTCACTGAAGTATTTCTCCCATTTTTGTAATGAAATAGGGGATATTGTCAAAGAGGATTTTGGGCGCTTCCCAGATGCGTACTACTGAGTGGGATTACTGGCGGCGTTCCTCCTTGAGCTGGGGTTGTATATCAGATGGAATAACGACTCGCTTAATTCGAAACAAACTGTACGTATATTGGTCTTCAGATACAGGAAGGAATGCACTTAGAATGACGACTATGTTTGAATACAATTTACTAGAATAGCGTAGAACGCATGACCATTCGATGAGGACTGACTGGACTCGACCTATTCGGTTCCCTTGAGTTTACTTTTAGTTTAAATTGTTATGAGCGTTATAATTCGTTTTAGTTATATTGGTATGCTTTAATTAGGTTTCACTTTTATCTATGGTTCACTTTACTTTTTACTTTAAGTTTTACGTTACTTTTACACTTTACTTTTACACTGACGTCACTATATAGGAGGTTCGATCTTGATTCCCAGAGAAGCGTTTGGCCTTAATTAAAAGGGAACTACCTAACCAGAAAGTCAAGATCGGGAGGTTGACCTTGGTACCAGAAAAGCGTTTGGCCTTAATTAAAAGGGAACTACTTAACCAGATAGTCAAGGTCGGGAGGTTTGATCCTGGTCACCAGAAAAGCGTTTGGCCTTAATTAAAAGGGAACTACTTAACCAGATAATCAGGATCGGGAGGGTTTGAGCTTATTACAGGAGGAGCGTTTGGCCTTAATTAAAAGGGAACTACTCAACCAGATAAGTTGTCGTCTACTTGATTTGCCCGTTCTTTTATACTAAATTTTGTTGATATTTGACTGATTGTTTTTAAAACATGTTTAGATAATACTCATAATATTTGATCCTTCAATGTCAAGTATCAAGTTCAAACATTAGACTGAGTGTTCTTTTGTTATTATGCTTTTTAGTTTACACATGCCCCCCTTCAACTAGCATTGGTCCCCAATGCAAAACATCTTTACGGTTAGAAAGTTCAAAAAGGAAAGAATCTGCTCAATAAATAAAGACTTGATTGAGAAAAGAAGTAACTATTCGTTATCTTAGAGACGCTCAAAAACTCATTTTTGATGAGTATGTTCACAAAAGGAGTGAAATCCCCTTAAATAATAATAACCAGCTGCCCTCAATGTTCGAATAGTCATATCGTTCTGTACCCACTTAAATTTAATTTATGTCTGAGCACTGATATTCTTGACATAGTTCGGTCCTGGATTCCAGCCAAGGGGTCTCGATCTGCGTCCTTACTAAATTCAGAATCTTTGTCGGACTCCTTTTTGGCTGCTGTGTATATCAGGACTCCATCGCCATTGACTAGTGAGTGCTTCAGGTACATGTAACAAATATAAACCAAATATAAGTGCTTAACATTAACATTTTGTTTTCTATCTTAAAAAAACTTTTTAAATGACTGTCATATGAATTTTTTTTCACCCAGTACTAATTCGTATTTAAAATATTAGAGCATATTTTTATTAAGTGGTGCCCGAAATATATGCAAGTATCATATTATTTTTTAGTTGGTCTACCGTGTATGTGTAGCCGAAATTGAACATTGCTGTAAATATTATTAAAAAACATATTGGTGTTAAAACAATCGAGAACTATTTTTTGATACCTTGCATTTTTCCTGACCCAGTATCTCGTTATATACTGTATCCTATATATTTCTAAACATTTGTAAAACATTTTTTGTGCCATAGAATTCGAAGTGTTCATGATGGAAGTGCCCTACCGTAAGTAAAAAAAATTGTATAATCCCTTGAAAAATTTTCCCTTGTTGCTTGATTTTCACCCCCCCTTTCTTTCTGTTAAAGAGAGAAGATTCGTTCGCGCTTACCGCAGGGAGGCCAGGCGGGCCCTGCCGGACGTCCCCTTGGTAAAAAAAAATCAATTGAACGGTGTGTCCCTCAATATGTTTCTTCGAGTTTTCCATTATGTATTCCGGCAGGACACCAGCTCACATGTTTATTTTTAACTTATTATCTATATTTATTTTCCACTAATTATTTCCATTATATTTATTATTATTTTTTTTCCCTGTGTATATTATTCCCATAAATATTTATTTTACACTAATCATTGGTTTTTTATTTTTTAACTTATAAAATCGCCGGCTGATATTTCCATAAATTATAATACGCTTAAAATTATATTCAAATTATCTGAATTATATTTAGGTATTAGCATGTCCTAAAAGTGCATATTTCTATTTCAACTATTGTCAGCGAATTCCCCGTCGATCGCTTGCTTGTTTATTTTTTTGAAACGTACATCGTAACTCTCTGTTATGGATTTTGTTTTTAAAATAATAACAAAAATTAGGACGTAAACTTGGTCTGCCTTGAGAAATATTGCCGACTATTTGTGATTATATAACATTGATATGATTATTACGTTGATCGTAAACATTGCCGAAATTGTTTAAAAATAACAGTAGATATTTAATACATGTATACGTAATTTACAGTGACGTCAATTATGTTGCTTTGACTGATGATATTATTTGAATACTAGTATTATTAGTAATTATCCCCCCTGGAATATGGCCAATATCTAAGGAAGACAATTGAATATTTTTTCGGTGTAAATTACTTATACAAGTTACAGTTTTTTCGCTTAATTTGTAAAACATGATCGATATAGTTATGTTTAATTTATCATTAATATTAGGTGCCTTTTACAAGATTTATGCTGCTGTCTGTATGGTTGTGTAGATTTAGAATTGTATGTAATGTACGACTGTACTTCTTCTTATTTCATCCATGGTTATTTATTTATCTCTATTTACTTAATCTAAGTTTTCTGCTATCTATATGCTATTTATTCTCTTATTTCTATGGTTCTATATGCTCCGGAGCCGTATTTTAATTCCTTATTATATCTTATTTTATGTTCTATGTTTTCATAGTACATTTTTCTACATAATTCTTTATTTATGTTTGTCTACATATTTTGTCTATAGATTTTAACTATCTCTATGTATCCTCTATGTTTTGTACTGACACTTTTGTTATGTATTCTCTTTAATATTACTTCCTATATTTAACTCTTAATTTATTTTCCTTTATTGCTATTAGCATATTCTCGTTTACTGTCTTTATATATACATCTATACACATGTATCCCTATGTAGGTTCCCATTTCATCTCCTAGGTCGTCATGTTGTCCAAGTGTCTGTTATGATCTTCTCTATAAGGTACTTCTCTTTGACAGTTGGCTACGACATTCCCTATGTGACCTCTATATAATTGTGCTTTCTAGCTTCTCCTTTATATTAGTTCAATATCATAACTCTCGTACTTTCAATTCTATAACTCTTTTAATTTCTCGTATACTTAAATACCTATGTGTTTTTCCCAGTATGCCACTTGCATTTAAAATTATAACTTTTTACTCCAGTTGCTCATATCTTAATTTCTCATTTTTTCTCCTCTAATGCCTACGTGATTTTACAATGATTTCCCTAGTGTGGTACCTATCATTAACACTTGCATTGAAAATTATAACTTTTCCTAGTTATATTAAAAATAAAAAATAGTAACGTCTCTGTTCCTCTACGATTTTCCCAGTTAGGTACCTATCGTGAACATTTGCGTTCGTTATGTCAGTGTTTCTTATTTTTTCCCTAAAATTGCTAATAGTCTTTCCTCGAAATTCTCTTCTTTTCCCCTGTTTCTTATTTCTTTGTCTCTCTTGCTTGTGTCTTCTATCGCCTCTATATTGAGCTGAAGATTAGATTCCTCAGTGTCTTCTGTACTGTCATCTTCCGAGTCCTCTGCTTTTTCCTCCATGTTTTGCTCCACCTTTTTTGCTTCCTCGTCACTGATTGGTGAATCCTCGGTCCACGGATCATTATATGGTAACATTCTGCATACGTGTACCGTGTCTGTTATCTTCTTTTTGCCTCCTATTTTGATTACCTCGTAATTCACCTCGCTTAATTTTCTTACAATTTCATATGGTCCAAACCATCTCAATAGCAATTTCTCACTACGTCCCACTTTTCTTATGGGTATAAAAATTTTAACTTTATCACCTATTTTAAATTGTAGATCTCTATGTTTCTCGTCAAATCGTTTTTTGTCGTTATTTTGCCGCTTTTCTATGTTTTCTACCGCTATTGCCCTCATTTGTAATGCTTTTTCTCTGATTTCAAGTATATCTGTCTCTTTTTCTGCGTCTATTAAAACTGCCTCAGAGCTCCCTTGCAAAAATTAACATAAATGGGCTGAATTGAGTTGTGCTTTGTACCGCCGTGTTGTATGCAAATGTGATGAATGGGATGTAACTACACCAATCAGTTTGTTTTGTGTTACAATATATTGAGAGCATATCGGCGATTGTTTTGTTTAATCGCTCTGTAAGGCCATTACAGCATGGGTGGTAGGCTGTAGTATATTGGCTTTGTGCTCCCATAATTCTCTCTAGTTCTTGCACCATTTCTGACTGAAACGTTTTCCCTCTGTCACTAAGTATTGTCCTAGGGACCCCATGTATAAGAAATACTTTTTCTAATAAGAACTTAGCAACTGGGCCCGCCTTGCCACTTGGTAGGGCTGCTGTAATAGCATATCTAGATGCATAATCTGTGGCCACCACAATCATAGTTTTTCCCTGTGTACTTCGCCTAAATGGTCCTAGTAGGTCGATCCCAATTTTATCCATAATATTTCCTACTTTTATGGGTTGTAAGAAACCTGGAGTCTTCCTGTAAGGTTGGCCTTTTCTCGCCTGGCATTGGGGGCATCCCTGAATGTATTTTTCTATGTCTTTGCTCATTCCTGTCCAAAAAAATCTATTTTTTATTTTCCCTAGCGTTTTGTAAATTCCCAAATGACCTCCTGTAGGTGTTGCGTGTATCTGCCACATTATTTCTTTTCTCATGGATTTTGGTATGACTAAAACATTCTCCAATCCCTTATTGGTGTTGTTTACTTTATACAGGGTGTCATTTTGGAGTCTGAAATTTTTTGCTCTTCGCCTTATTCCTATTGGTATGTCTGTGTTATTTGGGTCTGTAATTGCTAACTTTAACTCTTTTAATTCTGGGTCCTTGTCCTGTAGGTTGGCTATCTCAGTGCTTCTTAATGCGAATGTTGGTAGTTCATCTTTCTCGTCTGGGTCATGTATTTCTGAAGGTAAAACCGGATTTCTGGACATGCAATCTGCGTCCTGGTGTGCTGTCCCTCTCTTGTATTCCACAGAATAGTCGAATTCCGCGAGTTTTAATGCCCATCTTGCTAGGCGTCTGTTACCTTCCTTTAGCTTGTCCATCCAGCACAGAGCGTGGTGATCTGATACGATCTTTACTGGTTTCCCATATATTAAGTGTCTTAGGTAACTTAGAGCCCATACGGCTCCTAGTAATTCTAGTTCGGTTATAGTATAGTTTTTTGCGCTTTTCGATAAACTCCTACTTATATAAGCTATTGGATGTGCAATCTTTTCGTCGTCTTCTTGTAATAATACTGCCCCGATTCCGCAGGTCTCTGCATCTGTATGAAGTATGGTGCCTTTATTTGGGTTGAAGTGTTGTAAAACTGGCGCTGTTGTCAATTTATGTTTTAAAATGTTAAATGCCTCCTCCTGTTCGGCTCCCCATTTAAATGTCTGATTTTTCCTTGTCATGTCATGCAGCGGTCTTGCTATCATTGCAAAGTTGTATATAAATTTTCTGTAGAAGTTGCAGAGTCCCAAAAAACTTTGGACGTCTTTTACTTTTTTAGGCCTTGGGAAATTATCTATGCATATCAGTTTAGCCTCATCCGGGAGTATACCTTTTTCGTTGACTTTAAATCCCAATATTTTTATCTCTTTTTTGAGATATTCACATTTGCTTGGCTTGAGAGTTAACCTTGCTTCGCGCAATCTGTCGAAGACTTTTCTTAGTTTTATTAAATGTTCTTCGAAGGTTTTTGAAAAAATTATTATGTCGTCTAGGTATATTAAAATTTCCTTCCATTTCATGTCGCTGAATACACGGTCTGCTAATTCCTGGAACGTCGCTGGAGCGTTGCATAACCCAAAGCTTAGTACGTTAAATTCGTATGATCCATGCCCTTGTGCTATGAATGCGGTGTATTGTTTTGAGTCCTCCTTTATGGGTACCTGCCAATACCCAGAAAACATATCCAGTGTGCTAAACCACGTAGACTTGCCTAGGTAACTTAGTATGTCATCTATTTGTGGTAGGGGCCAAGTAGATTTTTTTGTTACTGAATTGAGCTTCCTGTAGTCGACGCAGAATCTGGTGCTGCCATCTTTCTTTTTGACTAGTACCACTGGACTTGCCCATGGTGAGTGACAAGGTCGAATCACTTCACTTTCTAGCATTTCCTGAATTTGTTTATCGATTATATCTCGTTCTTTTTGTGATACTCGGTAGGGACGACTTTTATGTGGTTTGTCATTTTCTACTTCCATAATATGTTCCGTGAAATTAGTTCTTCCCATGTGTTTTGGGGATTTGGCAAACACGTCACTGTACTCCAGTAGCAGGCTTTCTAATTGTTTTCTGGCTTCGTAGTCTGTTATTTTTTCTAGATGGTGGTCGTCTAATGTCACGATTTCTTGTTGGTCCTCTTTGAGCGCCATACTCCATGATATTTCTTCTTTCTGTTTTTCCTCCAATATTGCTATAGTTGTTCCTTTGTAAATTTTTGCTGGAAAATTAGCCTTTGCGTGTATGGGTATAAACAATTTCTCTCCATCCGTGTAAATGTTTGATTCTATTGATAGTTGTTTAGTAGCCAACCAATCAATGTTATATTTGCAGTCAAAAATATTGTAATGACCGTCCTTCTCCGTGTAATCCGGGATTTCTAACTCTATTGTTTTCGTTTCTCCTTTCTTAAATGTGTAATTATTGCTAGCTCTAATTTTGTAAGTTCTAGGGGTTTTCTCAATCATAAGATTCGTAAATGGCCCTGAATTTCTTAGTTTTTCTGACCTACATATTATTATGTCTATTTTGGCTTTGTTAAATATACAGTATAACATTTTTTTGAATTTGATCCAGTTTTGCAAGTCTATGCCCCAACCTTTTCTTGGTATAGCTATCGTTTTGTATGCTTTTTGTTTTGCAATATCTTTAAGCTTTGTTAGGCATTCAAATATTGTCTGGAACGTGGGCTTATCTTTCCTGTCTTTTCTGATATGTAAATAATAGGCGATTTTATGTTTGTTTTTTACGTAAGATACCGTCCCTTTT
>JAEQML010073430.1:0-14973 GCA_016904865.1 Pissodes strobi | reverse complement strand
AAAACAGTTAAATATAAAATTACAAAAATACAAGAAACTTATTTTTTGCCATAAAGCTCGCTACAACATCACCTTATTTTTATTATATAAAAAAAAACATCGCTTATCCTCTAGTGTGTTGATAAGCATCAATGAAAAACTTAGGCGTCTCTGAACAAACTTGCAGCTTACGACTTCGCCTTTTAACTAGCCCATTTACCAAATCAATTCAGTCAATATAATGGGCCTAGCTAGACTAGTAGACGAACAATATACCACTATTTTAACTTTGCTACTTATCAACACATTTGCATAGCTTAACATTTGCACCCTACCCATAATCGAAGCAACGAATCCTCTAAGCCAAATAGTAGATAATAGAGGATACAGCCATGTAGATTGTGATAAAATAGCCGGTGGCCCAAGAAAGTGCCCTGGCGGGTTGGGGAACCACCACAACCGCATATACCAACGTGTGAATGACTCTGGCAACAGTGAACAACCTTATTAGGGTCGATGCCAAAAAGGCCGTCGGGTTGGTGGTGAGGTACACCAAGCTAACAATGAAAAACACTGGGATGTTTTCGAGGTCATTTAGATGGGCCCTAAATTAAAGAAATTTTTTTTTATCAGTATTAATAATACAATTATACGAAGAAATATATTTGTGCAAAAAAATACGATTTAGCGACACCGTTTTAGCCGTCGACACACGTTTCGCTAATTATGCCTCATCATGAGGACCGATGGTTATAACCTATGAAAAATAAAAACACATTTATAGGAAATAGCCAAAGAGTATGCACATCTCTAAACCAAAAAAGATGGTACTCCTAACCAATTTGGTCCAACCAACAACTCGGGCATCTCATTTGAACCTCTGATAATGAATATTGGTAATTACAGACAAATAACAGGAAAATTAAGTTATTGGAAAAATGCTCATTTCAGGAGCAAAAGAAAGTTAGTCAATTTGATAGCGTTAGTTAAAACGTGCAAAACTGAAATTACTAGTCACTATTAACCATTTTTAAAATAATGCTTGTGGAAAAATATTGGATTATGTGATCAATGAGTGTGCACATATATGAGATAAGATAAAGTTGTTTATTGATAAGACAGATGACAACTCGCAATTAAAGCAAAATAGTAAAATCATTTAGAAGATGAAATGAAAAAAGTAGCCTTTAAGCTTGATTATTCTCCTACTTCGCAGATGAGTGCAACTATCTGCTACTTCTAGCGATAAATGCACTGGCAAAACATGACCATACCATTTAAATAAAAAATAATATAGTTTTACCTTCTAACACGTTCGACATCTTCATTTACTTTTACTTTGAGTTTTCTAGGTTCGGCATCCTCGGGATTAGCAAAAGCCTGTAAAGCAAAGTACTTTCTCATATTTTTGTATAATTTGAAAACTTATAAAATTGGTGAGAAATTTGGGGATACAATGTGTAGGAGAGATCTAGATTCATACACGTTTTTTCAATCCAGAATAATATAGTTTAGTAAAACCATTTTTTTAGAATATATCTATTCAGACAGAAATAACACATTAACTCACCTAATGAAATATAGGGAATTAGGTACAGTTTAAAAGAAGGATTAGAGTGCCATAAGAAGCAGATAAGTATACATGTGTACTCTCGTACTAATTCGTTGTCATTAAAACCAGCAATGAGAGAAAACAAGGGCAAACTAAATTGGCTCTTTAAAATTATAAAAAGTACTTGCTCTGAAATGATTCAAGCCGTTAAAGATAGGGGTATTTATGCACACTGTTCACTCACCTTATTATAGAACCTTCTTGGTATTACAGCTTATAGGAATCTCAAATAATTTTACCATGGTTGCTTACCTTATTCTTAAATCTCTGAGTTGCAGTCAAAATGGACATAACCAACATCTTTAAGGACAAAACCGCCACATAAAATAAATATGTACGGAAAACGGGTTGTTGTATGAAGGCTTCTAATACAGGTTGAGCCATTTTGACCAAAATTTAGTTTTACAATAGCAAATTAAATGGTTGCGAGTCGCGGCACACGTAACAACTGACCTTACGTTATCCTATGAAGTTAAAGTAAAGTGGCTTAATTTCCCTTATCGAATCTTACTATATATATCCAAAAACAATTCGAGTTTATGTTTATGATAAGGAAAAATGCATCAATTAAACTGAATGATGAATGACAATTTAAAATAATATAAATAAATGGCAGTGTCTACTGTCCTGTCACTCCTGTCAGCGTCAGAATTTCTACGTGCTGTTGCCATGTTGCCAAATTTGTCAGGACGAGTTCCCATAATGACAAAAACCGGGAGAAGATGGCAAGTATTGGAGATTGGAGAGAACGTAGTTTAGGCCTTAGAGTATATACTCTCTCTAATCTAAGGTTTAGGCTTTCTTTTTATTTTACAAAAAATTCAAGATAGAATAAAATATATTCAAATATGGCTACGACATGTGGTGAGCAAAACTTTGGCTGGTAAGAATGCTAGTAACAAATTTCTATAGCTATTTGCTCACCACATGAGGTAGACACATCTGAATATCAAATCTTATTTTTATTGTATGATAGTATGATGGATCTCAAAGTTCTTACCATTGTCTATGATTGAAATTAAACATAAGCAGTATAAACATTGCATTTAGATTCATCAGTTTTATAGTTGATATTTTGCTTTGGAAAAAGCAAAACAGCAAGTCAGCTTTATTAGTTATAGGGCAACTTATTGCAAGAGGAAAATCGTGGAAAGCTGCTAAAATCCAGTATCCACATATGACGAATGACATTATTGGCAGATGAAATTCCAAGTGAGCTTTTTGCAACCCTAAAGCGAAAAAGGAAATTTGGCTACATGGCTGATTTTAAACCAATCAACTGTACGGATTTCCTGTCACCTGTCAGTTTTAGGCTACTTTCGCTGATAGTGTTCCATGGGAACTAACATTTAAAAAGAGTTTTCAACATGGAACTAAGACTCCATTTGAATGGTTTTCAATAATCGCATGCTGCTGGCGCTGTGTGATTCAGGGTTAGCAAAAGCGTGTAAAGTAAAGTATACTTTCTCCATATATACTCATATTTTTGTATAATTTGAAAGCTTCTAAAATACAATTTAATTACTTAAATTAGTGAACAATTTGGGCATTTAATGTGTAGGATAGAACCAGACTCATAGACGTTTTCATTTCCTCAATCCAGAACAATATAGTCTAGTAAAACTATTTTGTTTAAAACATATCTATTCAGACATAAATAACAGGCTAACTCAGTTAATATTAAAGAATCCTATAAACATTACTTTAAGCACTGGCATTGAGGAAATATTTGGGTTTAGGTAATTAGATACTATGGGAATGCCATGAGAAGTAGATGAGTATGTATGTGTATTCTCCTTGGTATTCTCATAATGATTCATTGTCTTGTCACCAAACCAGCAAAAATGCGAGGAAACAAGGGTAAATCAAAATTGGCTCCAATTATTTAAAATTCTGAAAAGTACTTGCTATCAAGTGATTCGAGCCATTAAAGATTAGGGTACGGACACTATTCACTCCCCTTACAGAATCTTATCGGTATTAGCTGATAGGAATTTCAAATAATTTTACCATGGTTGCTTACCTTATTCTTAAATCTCTGAGTCCCAGTCAAAATAGACATAACCAACATCTTTAAGGACAAAACCGCCACATAAAATAGATATGTACGGAAAACGGGTTGTTGTATGAAGGCTTCTAATACAGGTTGAGCCATTTTGACCAAAGTTTAATGTTTAATTTAATTTTACAATAGCAAAGTAAGTGCACACGTAACAACTGACCTTACGATTATTCTATGAAGCAAAAGTGACTTAATTTCACTTATCGACTCTTACTATAAATAGCCCAAAACAACTCGAGTTTATGAGAAGGAAAAATGCATCAATTAAAATTAAAAACAATGACAATTTAAAATTTAAAAAAATGGTAGTGTCAGCTGTCAGTGCGTCACTACCTCTACGTGACGCTGTTGCCAAATTTGTGAGTATGAGTTCCCATCATGACAAAAAAAAGCAGAACAACAGCAGCATGGGGAGGCCGTAGTTTATTCTTCCAGCTAGACCTAACGCGGCATCTAATCAGCCCAATGTATTATTTTACTTCACGCATGACCCTCCGCTCGCTTCTCTCGCTACGGGTGCCAAAGAACAGGAACTATCCCAAGGCATGCTCAAAATGAAGAAAAAATACTTTTTCAAAAATAATCTTAAAAAAAAGCTAAAAACCGACAGGAATTGAACCCCGGGCCGCGAGATCCATGTTACTAGTGCACTTGTGAATGAGAGGCGCGTGAGAGCGACGTGAGGTGACGCATGTCTTTTGTATATCCCTTGATGGTCTCGGGGTTTACATGGTTAGCCTTCACTTCGGCGATCCGGGTTTAAATCCCGTCGGTTTTGGTTTTTTTTTTTGATTTTTGGGTTTTTCTTGGGTATGGCTTGGGTTAGCACTTGGTTAGTTTCCTTTTCTTGACCCCCGGAGCGAGCCTAGGGCCATATACTTGCCAATTGCAGGTCTTTAAGCCGCATGCATTCACAAATGCACTAGTAAATGAAATATCGTCCTCGGGCCGCCGGCGCGCGCCGTATCACAGGTCCAGCATCTGACCACCGAACCACCAAAGCGCTTCCAAAAAATTCAATACACCGCAAGAACATGGGTAAACTGAAGGCTGATTAGTTATCGTGCTAGATCTAGCTCTAAATGTAGTTTGGGCTTTCTCTCTTTTTTTACAAAAAATTCAAGATATAATATGTTCAAATTTGCTACGTCATGTGGTGAGCAAATTTTGTCTGGTAAGAATGCTCGTAACAAATTTATATAGCTATTTGCTCACACAAAAGTCCAGGGCTCCCACTAAATTTTCGATGCGAAACCGTGCATGCGCAATGGCGAAACAGGCATAATAGGTATTACTATGGCTTTGCATGGCCCACCGCTCGTTTCGAGGGCAGGGACGCAATCAATAAGAACTAACCAAAACTAATCCAAGGCTAACCAAAAATTAAGAAAAGAAAAAAGTAAATTAATAAGAAACAAGCCTAGCCTTAAAAAAAGGTAATTAAAACATCTGTCGCAACCGACAGGAATCGAACCCGCAGCGCAGGAATGACAAGCAGAACTACATACTACAACACCGAGGCGTTGAAGGAATTTCGCTTGTAATTGCCGAAGAATTAGTATTGTCGATAAAAATACATGCTTATAGATTGGTAGTCCTTTTAGTGCAAGTGTAATTTGCTGTTGCCTCTCTTAGACAAGGAAAGAAGAGGACACATAACATGGGAAAAAGCCTGTTACTAGCTGCCACATAAATTACTGGGTAACTTCAATAAATTAAAATTATAAGTAATAAATAATAATTAATAAGTTGAAGTGATTTTCAGTCATAAAATAATATAGCCATTTTATAGGTAGAGTATGAAAAATATATTACCTACGCCTCTGTTGAATGACTCTCCTTGAAGAAGATTTATGGCTTTATTGATTATTTGATGACTGAAAATATCCAAGATCGGGTATCAAATTACTCTCGATAATTAAACAAACATTCCCACCATGATATACTCAGAGGTAACACAATGTGTACATTATGCATTATTATTAAAACAAGAAATATGCAAATAAACTACAAGGTCAGCAGACAATAATTACCTGTGAAATGAAATTCCAGGCTCCTTCTTCTCACTTCGACTCTTGCAACAATATGCTAAATAATTTACCATTATGAATCTTAGTTTTTATCTCTCTTTGTTCAAAAACTCCCAAAATAACTGCAAAATAGCACCGCCACAACAATAGATGTGTTTGCCACATAAATAATGGCCGCCGCGCCGCTCTGAAAAGGCATCAATTTCAGTACATTGGCTTAATGTCATGCGCGGTATCCTTACTCTTACCTAATCTAAGTTGCATAAGGATTCATGTAAGTTACTTTCTAAAAACTGGCAGCTTGAATTTTTCGCTGTTTCATTTAGCAAGTCTGTTGGCCATGTTCTAAAGGCGAATATACATATCCTTAAAGCAGTTTATATATTTTTTGTACTTTAATCATTTACTTCTAAACATCGCTGTATAGGATTAATTTTTACGATTACAAACTACGGTTCTTTTCTCTCTGGCTATATCAAGAATATCATTTTTTCTGGGTGATAACGAGTCAGAAAAAACAATTGCTTAATCTGGCTACAGTGGCAACATAATTTACTTCTGTCCACTGTCAGGCACCTATTTTATCGACATGATCCTTTAAATATCTTCGGCATCAGTGTTGCCAGGCCTGGTAAAATCTCACTAAACTACATATTCATGTAAGTTGGAATTTTTTTGTCAATATGTAACTTAAACTTGTGTTTATTACTCTGGCAACTTTTTTATGCATTTGGGAATGTTTTTATTCCTAAACAATTTGGTTTTCTTTTTCTTTTAAATAATTAATCATTGATAGCAGTTTTTATTTTTTCTGATCTGTTTTGGTCGTTTTAGGTTTTAGTTTATTTTTGTGTAGTATCTATGCACTTACGTCTATATAGAATGGCTATGTTCAACGGGTCTTAGCGATTGTAAGCGCTTGCAAGCGCTAACCGCTAAATCGGTATTGAACAACCCCTCAGCGGAAAAGCGAACGTTAGCGTAGTTAGCGCTAAATGAAAGCGCTTTTTTAGTCAGCGGGCTACGCTAGCACCAAAATGGCGAATAATTTCAAATAATAAACTAACCTTTCATTTTAAATTTTAATTATTAAATTGTTTGTTTAGGCAGATTTATGTTAAAGGTATGTAAAAAATGGATAATAATGACACACTTATAGCATGTAACTGGACTGTGATGATCTATGCAAGTGGGGACCACGGTCAATTAAGTGACCGTGAGTGGGGACGTTGTTTGTAATGGCAACAACATAATTCTCGAACATAAACATAAAAGTAAGCGATTTTTGCAGAAATTACTATTAGGAATTCGAAAAGCGGTAAAATTTATCGCAGAAAAATGTCTTGTTGCCGAGCTGACAAACGTATAGTTATAGAAACTATTTTTTAAAAATCGAAAAAATAAACAAATAGGTTATGTTATGAAGAACGTCTTTTGATTTTGACAGTAGACTTTTCCGCAAGGAGAGTGTCGTGTCGATCAACGGGACTGTTAGCGCTTAGAAGCGATAGCGTAATATGCTAAGTGCCGATGAACATAGCCAATTAGTAAAAAAGTTTTAGTCAGCGTTGCCAACATTGTATTAAGTAATTTCCTAATTTTTGGCTAATCAACATAACATCAAAATATTATCATACAAATGGCAGCTTAAGTCTTAGATATCTGATGATTCTTGTAATTTTAAGGATTTTTGAAAATTCCCTTAAATACGAAAACATTTCCTGAGGTTTGTGAATGTTTCGATATTTCCTGAGAATAGGGATAAATCCCTAAAGTTGGTAAAGCTGTATTTTGTTTTAAAACCAGAAAACCAGGGTTGCCAAGTGTTACACGAAATAGCAAACGCACTTGGAAAATGCTCACATAGGTACTTAATTAAATACATGTATCTAAAAAAAATTGAATTAATTTTGAAAAATATCAACAATTATTTACTCTCTTCAGGCATGGTTTTATTGACACCTTAAGGAAATAAAAGGCCGAGCGCCGATGAAATAATAATAATAATAATAATGGGTATCGTGTAATGTGTTTAAAAACAAATCCGCCGTCTTCAACACGAACACAAAATATCAAATTAGCATAAATTCAACTACAGGCGTCAAATCCTAAACCTATTTAGATCCAAAAGGCCTCTCGATTTCAAACAAGACGATGGCAAGTGGGCCGGCCCAAGTTCTCCGATTTCACTTGTCGTTGGGTTAATTACAAAAGTCGGTTCCCCTTTGAGTAATCGACACCCAGAAAACGACCGGTCTCTTTTTATATTTTTAAAACGGGGGAATGGCTTATTCGGCGGTCTTTATATCCGCCAGTTATTATAAATAATATAACGGCCGTAAGCAGAACAGCCGAACATATGCTTAATTTTATCTATACCGAAATCTGCTCTAAAGTAAAACGGAATTTTCTCGAAATTGTTACAAAAATAATTATTAAAATTCAATGAAATGTATAAGAAAGAAAGATAACTTTAACCATTGTTTAGTTTATCAAGATTCCTCCAGCCAACGGCAGTGTTGCCTTTTACATTCAAATCAATTGAATTACTCAAGCCTAATACGGTTAAAACAAAATATTGTACAAAAAGTGCTAAAGCGAATGTTCATCTTTTTTTAAATTTAATAAATAATAGTTCTAAATCACTATATCCCAAAACAATAAGGCTAAATCTACTCGACTAAATATGGCAACACGGGTAGAAAATATTTCAATACTGCCAACCTTCGAGATGTAATTTTCAAAATATTCACAAAACGCGAAAAAGTAGTAGACTATGATCGGTACGTTGTAAATCAAAAAAAGTTAGTTAATTTAGTAAAAATATACTAGATGTGGCAACACTGACGAAATGTATTTTAATGTTGCAATTTTAAAATCATAATCAAATCGCAGAGAAAGCAATAAAATACTAAATGAGCAGATTATGATTAGTACGTTCTAAATCACTAAATCCCTAGACAATATAACTAGATCTAGTAAAAATGTCCTAAATATGGCAACACTGGTAGAAGTTATTTCAATGCTGCCTACCTTCGAGGTGTCATTTTCAAAATATTTCCAGAAATCAAAAAAGTAGTAGACGCTGATCGGTACGTTCTAAATCAAAAAGAGTAATTCATTTAGTAAAAATATACTAGGTGTGGCAACACTGACGAAATGTATTTTAATGTTGCCATTTTAAAAACATGTTCAAGATGCAGAAAAGGCGATAAAATACTAAATAAGCAGATTATGATTAGTACGCTCTAAATCACTAAATCCCAAAGCAATATAATTAGATCTAGTAAAAATGCACTAAATATGGCAACACCGGTAGAAGTTATTTCAATGCTGCCAACCTTAGAGATGTAATTTTCAAAATATTTACAGAAACCAAAAAAGTAACAGCCTGATCGGTACGTTCTAAATCAGAAAAATTAATCTAGTCAAAATATACTAGGTGTGGCAACACTGCCGAAATCTATTTTAGTGCTGTCATTCTTAGATATGTCATTTTAAAAACATGTTCAAATCGCAGAGAAAGCCTTAAAATACTTAATAGGTAGATTATGATTAGTACGTTCTAAATCACTAAACAATATACCGTTAGGTATATTGTTTAGTGATTTAGAACGTACTAATCATAAATCTAGTAAAAATGCGCTAAATATGAGAATACTGGTAGAAAGTATTTCAATGCTGCCAACCTACGAGTTGCAATTTTCAAAATATTTACAGAAAGCGAAAAAATAGTAGATTATGATCGGTACATTCTAAATCAGAAAAAGATAGTTAATCTAGTAAAAATATGCCAAGTGTGGCAACACTGGTGACATTTTCTGCCATTCTTAGATATGCCATTTTAAAAATATGTTCAAATCGAAGACTGATGAAATACCAAATAAGTAGAATTTGATTAGTACGTTCTACATCACTAAATCTCAAAATAATATAAGTAACTAGATCTAGTAAAAATGCACTAAATATGGCAACACTGGTAGAAAGTATTTCAATGCTGCTAACCTTTGAGATTTTATTTTCAAAATATTCACCAGAAGCGAAAAATTAGTAGATTATGGTCAGTATACGGTCTAAATCACAAAAGCGAATTAATCTACAAAAATATGGTAGATGTGGCAACACTGATAAAATGTATTTCAGTGCTGCCATCCTTGGATATGTTATTTTCAAAACAGGTTTAAACTGCAGAAAGCGATAAGATACTAACTAGTACGTTCTAAATCACTAAATTTAAAAATGGTACTAGATTACCTAGAAATGTTTTTGGTACGGCAACACTAGTGGAGTGAATTTCAGTTCTGTCAACTTTTAAATCCGTAGACCATAGAAATAGGACTCCTATTTCTATGCCGTAGACATACATGATTAAATAGAAGCACTATCACCTGTTAGCGCGTTTATTAACTGTCAAATAGAGCCGATTTTCCTTAATAATATGATTTAAGTAGGCTTGTGTCTTGTGTTCTGGTCTAAAGGTGACGTCATAGCTGACGCATATTTGAAACGATATATTCAACTTCCCTTTAGAGAAAAGTGCCACCTAATTTTCTGCACATAATTTTAGGATATGAACCTCTTTATTTGAATAGCAAGAACAGTTAGGCAGACAGAGTGATGTTGGTCGTAATGGATTATAATGGAGGTTGATTACCGTTTACGCGAAAAAACGGCTTAGATCGATTAGAGCCTCTTTAGTCATCTTTTGGCGATACTTTTCTTTTTAGAAGCCTATCAACAAAATAGGAATGTGCATTTAGTAGGAATGTATGTAGTTTTACGAGCTTAAAATAATATTTCGATTTACGAATCCTTTGAACATTTTTAATTTGTACAGCGAGATAGTCCATAAATTCGGAGAAATTTACCACATGCTGGCAATACTGTTCGTCACCTTACTATGTTAGAATGTCAAATAAGTGGATTGCTTTCAGCAGACCCAGTGGTCCAGTGGTTAGATGCTCCCCTTGTGATACTGCGCCTCGGGTTGCAAAAAGCTTTTTATCTTCATTTTGGGCATGCCTTGGGTTAGTTTTGGTTAGTTTTTGTTGTTTGCGCCTCTGTAGCCAGCGAAGCGAGCGGAGGACTATGCGTGAAGTGAAAAATTAGATATTCTAAAATAGTAAACGAAGGCTCTAAATCTCGCCCAATTGTTTCGACCAATAGTAAACGGAATGTATCTTGGATACTATCCTTTCCTGACACGTTTAACCTTAAACAGCGACAGTCATAAAATATAAATCAGCTGGGAAGGAGCGCAACGTTGCCAATTCATGGCAACGTTGGCCAAACGTATGGGTAATTACCCATATATTTACGTTTCGGCAAATTGCAAATTGCTTCCAACAGCTCTGGTTGCACTCCGGGTCGAAATCCCGTCGGTGACAAGACTTTTATTAAAAGGTTATGTTTGGTTCTTTTTTTTAATTTGGGTTAGTTTTGCTTAGTTTGGGTTAGTTTGGGTTAAATTGGGGATTGTGCCCCAGACCGAGCTAAGCGAGCGGAGGACCATGCGTGTGGTTAATAATACTCTTTTGAATCAAGAGTAATGGGAACTGAGAATTGGCAACGTTGCCCTCTCCTGATTTATATTTTATTACTGTCGCTGTTTAAGGTTAAGTTTCCTGTCACTATTGGTGTTGCCAAATGTAATAATTCTCTTCAGGATCCAGAAGCAATGCTTTCTTTTAGCTTTTTCGAGGTTGTTAAAAAAATAAATTATTGACGTTTCGTTCATGATTCATTGATTCATAAACGAAAAAGTTTAGATCGATCAGAAAATCTCGTCATCTTTGTTTAGTAGTTTGGCAATTGGCGGTCGCGACCGCGGTCGTCTTCTTTTTAGAAGCCTGTCAACAAAGTAGGAATGTGCATTTAATAGGAATGTGTTCGAATTTACTCACTGCAGTTTTACGAACTTAAAAATAATATTTCGATTTACGAACCATTTTCAACACTTCGCGAAAGTTTCAAGTTTTTACAGTAGAAAAGTCTATAAATTGGAAAATTCTCATATGCTGGCAAGACCATTTGTCACCCTTGGTGTTGCTCAATGTAATAAATCACTCCAGAATCCAGAAGCAATGCTTTCTTTTAGCTTTTTTCGAGATTGTTATAAAATTAAATTATTGACGTTTCGTTCATGATCATGATTTATAGACGAAAAGGCTTAGATCGATCAGAAAATCTCGTCATCTTTGTTTAGTAGTTTGGGTTAGTTTGGATCGATTCAGATGGATCTAACTGAACTTTATTGAACGTGTTCGATTGTAAAAATATCGCTTTGCCCCCACTACGTAAAAAGTGATCCAGCTCACCTGTAAGTGAACCGAAAATGGACCGGGATCACTTAGATCACTTCAGTAGTTCATGTAAAAGATGACATTTAAATGTCAATTGGCTTTTTTTTTAATTGTTTTCATAATTTCATTTGATCTTGGCTCTCTGAACTGAAATATCAGTTCAGTTTCAGTTCATTTTGAACTGATCTCCAGTCTCAATACAATACGGCTATTGTTTAGTAGTTTGGCCTTAGATTAGGTAAGAGTAAGGATACCGCGCATGACATTAAGCCAATGCACTGAAATTGAAGCCTTTTCAGAGCGGCGGCCATTATTTATGTGGCAAACACATCTATTGTTGTGGCGGTGCTATTTTGCAGTTAATTTGGGAGTTTTTGAACAAAGAGAGATAAAAACTAAGATTCATAATGGTAAATTGTTCGGCATATGGTTGCAAGAGTCGAAGTAAGAAGAAGGAGCCTGGAATTTCATTTCACAGGTAATTATTGTCTGCTGACCTTGTAGTTTATTTGCATATTTCTTGTTTTAATAATAATGCATAAGGTACACATTGTGTTACCTCTGAGTGTATCATGGTAGGGATGTTTATTTAATTATCGAGAGTAATTTGATACCCGATCTTGGATATTTTCATTCATCAAATAATCAATAAAGCCATAAATCTTCTTCAAGGAGACTAAGGAGTCAACAGAGGCGTAGGTAATATATTTTTCTTACTCTACCTATAAAATGGCTATATTATTTTACGACTGAAAATTGCTTTAACTTATTAATTATTGTTTATTACTTATAATTTCAATTAATTTATTGAAGTTACCCAGTAATTTATGTGGCAGCTGGTAACAGGCTTTTTCCCATGTTATATGTCCTCTTCTTTCCTTGTCTAAGAGTTTGGCGGTCGTCTTGTTTTTAGACGCCTGTCAACAAATTAGGAATGTGCTTTTCATAGGAATGTATTCGAATCTATTCATTGCAGTTTTACGAGTTTAAAAATAGTACTACGATTTACGAACCCTTTTTAGTGCTTGGTATAAGAAAAAGTTAGTGAAAATTGTCAATTTTACAACAAAAATAAATATTTCTCGCATAGGTAACCTATATAGGTATTTGCCTAAAAAAAATCAATAACGAGATATTTTCCAGATACTGGCAACACTGCTCGTCACTAAAGTGTCTATTGATCTATTTCCAACCGTCGCGGCGCGTCACGTTGAAATTGTTCTTATTCTTCTTCTTCCTCTTCTAGTCAATTCTACAGCCTCAGCAACATTGGAACTCGATTGACAACTTCGATACTGCATGAAAAAATAATTACTAGATGATTCGTTTAAAGCTCCGTCTAAAAAAAGATAAGTAATTGATGACTTTCTGTCAACAGCCTGCAAGGTGCAAATTGACTACTAATTCTCTTACCCCCCAAAAACACTTATTATAAGCTTCCGTACATTTTTTGCTTCTTTCGACTCTCGGTGACGAAAAAAAAAAGCAGATCGTTCTTATTATCGAGGCGTGGGCGTTACGCTTTAGTAATGGATGACTGGCGGCTTCTTTCAAGTCAAACTTTTGACTGATGCGCCCAAAGGAGGACCGATCTATTTAAATCCGGTATACGGATATCTCGAGACGAATTTCGACGCTTTTTGTGCTTTGGCGAACAGTTTTTGGTTAGCAGATGTTGTTGAGCACAGTAATGTTTGTATAGGATAATTATTATTAACCCAAATTAATAATTAGGATACTAAATGGCTTCCTAGTTTCATATCGATATCGATATCGATACCTAACTCTAGTTATATCGTGATGTCTCTATTAGTTACGTAGTCTATGCAGAACAATTGAAACTGTTGTGGCTACAGTCACGTTGTCGGCATTTCTCACGAATTATGTATCCGCACGGCACTGTACTAGGAAAACAAACATAAATGATAGGGGGTTAAGTACAATTTTTATATAATAAATACTGTCATTGTTTGATTTACTTTTATTTAATATTAAAAAGTTTAACTTGATTTTTTTAGTACCTGTCAATCTTGCAATGTGTCATTGTATATATATTAGGCAGTTGAACTAGGTTGCCTTGACTATGCGGCAACCCTGTCACATGACAATGGCAACACTGCCCATAAGCTAATTATTTTACCAGGCCCTACTGGTTAAAAATTTCATAATTTCAACCGAACACATTCTAAGCATAAACATCTTTGCCGCTTTCTCTCGTTTATACATAAAAATAATTTTGACAGGCCCGATATGAGTTACGAGCTCCGAACGAAAGATGTAACTAATTAACCGGGATAAGGATAACCTAAGACGCCGCAAATGACGGACAAAAGGAAGTGGGCGGACCGGGGACTCCCGGGACACGGTTGGTTTCGAAATGCTCTCATCCCGTGCACGATTCCCGGCTATTTCAAATTATGTGTTAAGTCAATGATAATGAATTTAAGGAAAACGTATATATAAGATATTTATTTTGTTTTTTAAAGGGCAGATAGCGACTTGCGAATGTCAATATTTGCTTTGTAACATTAAACATAAAAAATATACATAAAATAACATTTTAAATCTTTACATAAGGTTCTAGTTACGGTGACCATATGTACTTTTTTTGTAGGACAGCACTTTCTTTTTAAACACTGTCCTACTGTCCTTCAAAAGTTTATCAAGTACAACTAAATGTAATTTTTTTCCAAGATACACAGAACCATGTCCTACTTTTTGTTTACATGAATAAAAAAATTAATTATGAAAAAAAAAATAGAAAACTCTTTTTTGTGCATTACGTATTTGGATTTTAGGTCACTGTGTAGCCTTCCAAGGAACTAGTAGGCGAGCGGTCGACGTCACTTATTTCGCTGTTTCACTTTGATGCACTATAAGATGCTATATTAACGAAGAAGAGAGAACGATATTTTGTCTGAGTTAGTAGCATCACCTTTGATTGCGTTTGCCTTTGCAGTGAGTTGCAGGCGCAGTATGACAGCAAAA
>JAEQML010073429.1:0-14974 GCA_016904865.1 Pissodes strobi | reverse complement strand
ATGGTATCGTTGAGAGTTGAAAGACAGGCGCATTTCCCTCGTGTAAGAAATTTTTGATTTAAGTCCCTAATTATAAGGAAAAAAATTGTAAACATTTCGATTTTATTGCAAATTTTACTATTTAAATATAAAAAAAAATAATTTCAAAAAAATATTACACAGAAGCCCTGGGAATGCCTCATACACGAGTCTATTTTAGACGCGTCATGGACTCTAAAGACGATGGTCGCGTTGTAGAATCAGGGTTCTAGATCATAACAAAGTATTCTTTGTTATTCGTGGATTGAAAGGCCAAGACATTTCAGCAGTATGATACTCGCGCACAATTAGTCCTTCAGGATCGACAGTGCAGTTTTGCTGCCAATTTCAATATATTACATGCATTTCCATTTGAAAAACGACGTGTCTCAAGGCTGATCCCTATCAACTATAAAAATAATTAAATCTGAGTAAATTGGTCCCATTGGTCCAGTCATAATTTAAATTTTTTAGCTGAGTTTTATGACTGCTAGTCTAGTAGGCGATTTAAAATCCCTGAGAAGATCAGTCAGTTAGGAATGCAGTTTAGCCTTTATTTACACTTTCCAGCCGCATCTACCTTCATTCTTTAGAAGGTCAAGACTGAATTTTAACAGAATTTCTGATAGAGGTAGCCATTTTAACATGCCATATGGAGTTTATTTACTCAACCTAGTAGCATCCGCGTGCAATCTTTAGAAGGTCAAGACCAAATTACTAGAATCCCTGACGTCAGTCATCTTTGGAGTGGAAGGTCAACATTAGAATAATCGTATTCTGTATCGGTGTGTATCTCTGGAATCCTGTCTAAGGTTTATTCACTCATCCAGGTCCAGGCTCACATGTTTTAGAAGTTCAATATCATAGGTCTCCTTTTTATTTACGTTTCGGGTGCCTCATAATGAAAAAGGAAACAATTTCAAGTCACTTGGTAGAAGTGGAACTGTGTAATGTTTTAGTATTTTTGGTAAATCACGATCAAGCGTAAAAATTGGAAAGCTTTATCTAAATCTCGAAGAAAACCTGGTTGTCGAATTCAATTTTGTCGTGCGACAAAAAGTTTGCAATCTTTTACCTCGTATACATCATCTTTCTGATATCATAATTGAAGATTTCCATTAACGAAATAGACCTATAAACCCTATAATAAATTAACAATTCAGGACTTCCTTCTAAGCTCACTCCAAATGTGAGATCTTCTTGGCTCCCGAGGTAATCAAGCAAAACTATTACTTCATATTCAGTGGTATGCGAAAAGGTGCTAAAAGTCAGAAAGCCTATCTCTGCTTAACTCTCTGTTTCCTTGCCAAGGCCATCCACTTAGAAGCAGCATCCAACTTAAGCACGGACTGTTTTCTTACAGACCTTCAACGATTTATTGATCATCGTGGCCATTGTAGTAAGCTATTTAGCGACTAGATAACGAGTTTTTTTGGTAGTAATCGTAAATTATAGAAACATTTGAAGGGGGTTGCCGTACAGGGAAACATTTCATGGCCCTTTAACTCTCATTTTAGTGTCCATTTTGGTAACATCTAGCATACTTGGATCAAGTCAGTCCTCAGTAATTAAATCTTCACCTATAGCCATGCATCAGTCTCAGTTACAACTCCTTAGAATCTTCGACAGTAACAACAAATCATTTTCTTACTCTGAGGATGCTCACTGCCACCGCAAGACTTAGCCAGTCATAATATTAATCGCCTCAATGTTGACAAATAAATCAAAGGTTGTCCCAATATTCTGAGCCTACTCTCGTCGATAATGGACTCATTTGAAAAATGTCAATATAATGCCTCGGTATTTTGTGACTGGAGTAAGGCTTTCGATTGTGTTCCGCATCAGGCCCTCTTAAGACAAGCTTCGGCATTATAAGGGTCACCCAAACACCATGAAACTTGTTCAGTCATATATGAGCAGCAGATTTCAAATCCCGAAAGTAGGGGATGCCTTGTCTGATGTAAGAATACTGGACATACAGGTTCCTCAAGGATCAATTCTTGGTCCTCTATTGTTCTTCTTATTCATAAATGACCTACTTATGGCAGATAATGAGGCTTTCTACACAGTTTAAGCCGATGGTTCCAGCCCAATAGATTGCCGTTAAACAAAGGCAAGACTCAATCTATGATCTTTACACTTAAAGAGCCTGTAGACAATATGGACCAAAAGCCTGTTAAGTTTCTTAGGATCTATCTGGATTCGAAGCTTCAGTGGGACCCGCATATTGAGTTTCTTTCTGGCAAGTTAAAGAGCACTGTTTTTTTGGCTATACCCCCTGAAAAATTGTGTTTCGCTTGAGATCCTCTGGTCAGCTTACTATGGTATCTTCTATTCAGTTATGATCTACGCAGTCTTGGCATGGGGTGGTTCCGCAGGTGCAGGCCGAATTTTTGCATTGCCAAGAAGGGTAGTGAAGATTATAATATTGTAGCTGTGAAACTCTTTAATAAACTTCCTATGGGCATAAGATGTCTCTCTTTAAATCCTTTTAAAGCAGAGATCAAGACAATTTTAATTAAGATAGCGCCCTATAAAGTTAAAAAAAAATTTCTTTTCTTTTAACCACCATTTTATTGTGTAACGCTTCTTAACGTGGTGGCACTGAGTGTAATTTTAATCTAATTAGTCCAATGTTATAGTGTTTTAAACTTTAAACTGTTTGAATTTGAATTTTTAGTTCTGAAATTTAAATTTTGGATACCTAGTAGTTTTTTAATTAATTGCTTTATTTGGTACTTTATGCCAGCTATTGATTTTTTATTTGATTGACATGACAAATGTAAATACTTTGATGTATATAAACATAAAAAAAATATTTGTATTTGTATATTTCTGGAAGCGTTGGTCGTAAATATTCAGGCACAACCTATAACATTACTACTAATCGAAAGAGGCAGCAGCTCATGTGGAAATTAATATGCTAATTTTGATAAACGGCTAGTAGTGAAACTGTGCTAGCTTTCCCTAAATCGATGATTTTCAAAATTTATTTGTAATTTTGGTGATTATTGGAGATGAACTAAACTTAAAATTAAATATATTTTGTATTGCATGGAAAGTTGCACAAGGAAAGACCTTTACTAAAATAAATTATATTTTTTTAAGTTTCAGGTCACCAGCGCAAATCACGAGCGTAACACAGAGCCTTACCAATCATGTACAGAACGGCGATACCCGATACTACAGCATAAAATGATTGTCCAAATACCGCGCACGTGTCTAGTATATTTTTTCTCATATGGCTCTAGATAATGTTAGACACCGCCCGTAAAATGAGATATTACCATTTATTATAAGATAATATTACAGTCTGCTTCCATCAATGATAAAACAAACAGACTACCTACTCTATAATAACCATTTAATTTCTCAATAATTCTAGGTAATTCATTCTTCGTAACAATTCACAAAAATCAAATAGCTAGATAATTAGTTTCTTTCGACAGCCTATTCAAACCATTCGAGTTTTATAACTATATATATTCAGATAATTTGGTTTATTATATCTGCTTTATTAATTCTACGGACGACTGAAGTTTACGGAGCTCAATGTTTCACGCTTAGTTTTTAACTTTGGTGACTCTTTTTCTTTCTCTTTTAAATATCAGCAATAAATTGCTAGGCTTCGTAAAAAAATTAGAATAAGTCGCAAATATAACTTTACGTAAATTGGATCTATTATCCTATCAGTCAGAAAATACGTCCTTACTAGGAGGATATCATCCAATAACCCGTCAAATGTAACGAATGACTGAATTCTTATATTTCACTTTATCATGGTTATAAAAGCAAATAATATACCATACCAATTTTTTTCATATATACTACCGAGCACATAATAGAGATAAATATAAACTGAAATTAGTTTTCTCTTGTGACATATTCATTCACCTTCAAACTGACAGAAACAGAAAAGTTTGTGGTTTGCCAACTCACCTAAATCTGGTATCATAGCACTACCACTAGGAAGGATAATTCTTCCAGCAACACCGTCTGGGCCTGGTCGACCAGGTAGTCCTGGTTGACCCGGTGTTCCATCTAAACCGTCCTTTCCATCAGGTCCAGGTTTGCCGGAGAAACCGGTTGGTCCTCTTTTTCCAGTAAGGCCCATGAAACCAATGGGACCTGGTCTTCCGTGTCTTCCAGGTTCTCCTCGATCACCTTTTTCCCCTGGACGCCCTTTAAAGAAAGAAGCATTGTAAATTAATTATTTAAATGAGGTATGGTGGATGCTACATTGTTTCATACACGTTGACACATCTTATTATTCTTGATACTGGTCAAATATATTGTTGCTGATGATTATACCATGGTCAGATCTTTGCGTAAATTTCGCAAGGATAAAAATATGATTTATAATCAGCAATTGTTTTTTCATTCCCAAAAAAAACTTACTTGACTGGATATCATTTTTATTTGGAACTTCACGCGCTGTACAATTTTCGTTGGTCGAAAAGAATGCCATAGCAAGTACAAATTTTTAATCATTTTAAATATTGCCATATATTGTTCATAAAGACGTAAAATAAATTTTTTTTTAAGTACAAATAATAGTTCAGATTTTTAAATATACAGGATGGAAAATAATTTTTTTTTATATGACGTTCAATTAATTCACTAAATGAAACACTCTTTGTATTCCATGCATAAAATATTTATGCATGGAATTCCATGCATAAAATATTTTTTATTACGCATGCATCATAATCAACGATTATCGCACGCTGCAGCGTGCTTAAACTGATGTTTATGATCCGCCTACTTCCTTAAAGGTTGCTATAGAAACATTTAATCACGTCAAATGTGACAGATTAATATATTCATCAATATATCCCTTAAGTTTAATACTTAAAACATTTTTCAGATTATGATGCATTCGTAATAAAAAAATAGCGTATGATATACGTGTATAAGAGGCCTTTAAAGCCCTTGCGACTTACAAAACACTCCGCTGCACGTCGTGTTTTGAAATATGTCGCGCGTGCTTTAAAGGCCCTCTTATACACTTATATCATAATATACTATTATGCATGGAATACAAAGTGTTTCATTTAGTATATTTCGTACATGCACACAGCCTTCACTCTTCATTTATGTTCAATTAATTGTTCGGATCAATGTATGGAAAGCTCGATAAAAATTACATAAGAATACTCTTTCTATTTTTCACTTTAGTTTGAGAATAAAGTAATAATCTCGAATGCGAGCAAAGATACTTCTGTTCGGTCCATCATATCTGTTAAAATATTACGTTTATATTTATTTGATAATAATGATGGGTCTAGTAAAATAAATGCCAGACTGTAAGCTGCCATACCTCAAAATCGTATAATTTTCCACCCTTACACCCACTCAAACCGTAATTATGCATTCAATGGTTTCACGACGTAATTAACATGTAAATTTAACTTTAGTACTTAATCAAACATACCTTAGGAAACTAAATTGGATATCTTGGCGTATGATGGTATCCAAACGGTATGGCATGAATTTGAAAAATGAATAGTTCTGTGTACCAAAAATTATCGTTAAAGCTATGTTAGCTCATCAAAACAATGTGGCACTTATTATGTCGCGATGTTTTTTTTTCATTAAATCTAATAATTTTTTTGACCATACCTCCGGTTTCTTTAGCTCTAGCTATATTATGATATATTAATTGAGTCTCAATTGGCCTACGATTGGACCTGCTTTAAATCCTTTAGAACACATTTATAATTTGTTGGGTAAAGGCATTCGGAAGCGTCGAAATGTACCCGAAACTCTCCTGCAGCTAGAAGAATCCAATAATCCATAATCAAAGAATGAGAAAAATACCCTAATAAAATCTTCGAAGAATCATAAAAAGTATGCCAAGAATGTTTTATGAAGTTATTGGTGCTGGTGGAGGAGACACGACTGATCCTCACACGAAGTGAATTGTTTTTCGTACGGTCTTAAAATTGTTAATCCTATTTTAATATAAATTAACCCATGATTTTAAAGTTTAATAATTTACATGTCCCATATGTATATCACTTCCACGATATACATATACAAAGAAATATGCCTGTAATTCCTTTGAGCGGCGTATAATTAAAAACATTTTTAACTAGACTTAAAATGCAACCTATAGATACCCAAAAAGATTTTAAACAGCATCATTTAAAAACACCCAAATCAGTTGTGATTGGCTTTAGGTATTAAGGCATATTTAACATTTTACATTACAGAACGTATTAGTCTGAGAACGAGGGATCTGTACGATGCATTTTAAGGACCCTCTATAACACTCGCAAACAACCACCTAAAAATTGATTTTTGTGTAAATCAACCTGTCGGATCCGATTGTAAAGCTCGCCAGACAATGGGAAACTGGCGAAACTCGGCGATTTCCGAAAAATATCAAGTTTTATGTAACATTTTTTATTTTTGCTTAAAACCCTATATCTCTTTTACTTAAAGTCCGACAAAAATAAAATTTTGAGGAGAGCTAATTTGAACATTTGTTATCGCGACTGACATGAGACAAATGAAAAAAAATTTACGTGACACTAGCTTTATTTTTTTTAGAAGTTGTTGACACGAAATTTGTTAAAAATGCAGCAACAAATACTCGATCGAGAAAACTTTTTTGTTTTTAGAGATAGATGTATATAGTACCCGACAAATTTGTAGTCAAAGAACCGCAGAAACTTTTTACCATAACGGTGCCACAAGCATCAGTAGCGTTTTAAGATCCTTTACAGGCGTAGCCGACTATATAAAAATCGGCCTCTCCTATTGGTCGATCCGCATGGCCCTTAGCTCGCTTCGCTCGCTACGGGGGCTCAAGAAAAGGAAACTAACCAGGTGCTAACCCAATCTAACCCAAGACATACCCAAAATCAGGAAAAAAGCTGTTTAGAAACATAATCTTTAAAAAAAAATAAAAAAAAACAATTGGGTTCGAACCCGTGTTTTCCAGGTGAGACCCAACGATCTAAACCTCTACACCACGAGAGCTCTTGCGAGAAATTGATTGCATCATGAAGACATATTGTCAGTGGCGGATTTACGATTTATGGGGCCCTACGCTACGTAATTTTTGAGGCCCTACGCCCTTCTTTTTATTTTTATTTTTTTAATACAAATGACAAGATAAAAAAAATATTTTCATTTTGGAATTTATTGTTAAGTTAAAACAAAATTAAAACGAAACAAAATTAAAAATATTAAGTAAATAGGAAAACTATCGATGAGATCAAAACCTTTGGTTCATAATCAAATAACTTAAAAGTAACTTCAGGTACATTCTACATAACAATATACAAAATCACATAAATAAAAAAGGAACTAAGTATATCATTAAAAATAAAGAAAATAAAATACAAATATTTTAGACAAACAAACAAATAAAAACTCAAAAATACTAAAACAAAAATAACCAGTTTTCTGATAGCAAAGCAAGAGTTTTCAAAACTACAAAAACATAAAGTACTAAAGGTACAACAAAGAAAAGACTAGGTAGTAAGGATATACCTATATAAAATATAAACATATAGGAAACAAACAAAAATCACAAAAACAAATTATTTTTCTAATTTTAATATTGGCAAATTCCCTTATTGCATCATCGTAATTTAAATTACCAGTCAAATCACTTTCAATTGAACGTATTCCCAAAAATTGCAATCTTTTTTCTGTCATAACAGTTCTATATTTATTTTTTATTATTGTTAATTTGGAAAAGGAACGCTCCGCTTCGCAACTAGTTACGGGTAGCGTTAAAAATATCTTTACGGTGGTGTATAAATTGGGAAATACACCTATCATTTCCTTACTATAGATGATGATTAACATTGTTGAGCAACTCGTGTTTCTTTCAGGGTTAAATATTTTTAAATATTGTTTGAACTGCAAGGCTTCGCTAATGAGTTCTTCTTCAAGATCTTCGTTGTAATATTCTAAGAGTTTTTTAAAGCCCTCCGCATCAATATCGTCATTTGAGATATCCCCTATATCAAATAAACATTTAAATTTAACTGTTACATCTCGATAGACAGAACTACGGCGATGTAAGTCGTTTATCAAAAAATCCAAGCCTGTTGATAATCTCAACTCTAAATTTTACTTTTCCAATAAACATAGGCATCTCAGTTTCCTTATTAGTTAGCAATATTTTTCTTTTACGGTTACTGAATTCAGCAAATTCTTTTTCAATATCTTCGCTTAGTTCTTTAGCATTTGCTTCCAATTTATCGGTTTCTGGTTCAGATTTTTTTCTGACGTCTTGTAAAAATTGTTTTAAAGAATCCAATAAATGGTATCCTTCTTGTATATCCAAATCAGGCGATTGCAATTATTTGGTAGAAACTTTATTAAAGCGTTTTAGAAGTTTTTCCCAAATTAATGTTAACATAGCAAATTCTAATTTAATCAACTTTTTGTATAAGTTTTTGGCTTCGTTTCTGCAATTAGTTTTTTCTCTTTCATGTAAATATGTTTTAAAGATTTTAAAATACCATCGTATCCAATTTTAAGTGCTCTAGCAGCTTCATAATGAGCACACCATCTTGTTAGACTTAAAGATTTAAGAGCGTATTGAAGTTTGGCGATAGTTGATACAATATTCCATCTATGGGGTGACACGAAGAAAAAAACATAAAGGGGCTGGATAATACCAAAATGGCATTAATTTTACAGCTTCGACTCCCGCCAAGTCCAATGAATGTGCCGAACAAGGTATAAAATCTGCAAACTTGTTTATTGACTTAAAACGAGCCTGAACTCCATTATATCGGCCACTCATCTTGGCTGCGTTATCGTATGACTGTCCTCTAATGTTTTGGAAAGAGAGAGACCACATTTATTTAAAAATGCACATATTTCTTGAAACAAATATTCTGATGTGTGATTTTCAATGGGAGGGAATGAAAGTGAAAAACCTTTCGTACGACAATCCTTGATAACAATATCTTACAACAATAGCTAGTTGGTCAAGGTGTGCTAAGTCCGGTGTAGAATCTACAATTATAGAACTGAACATCATTATTATTTATTTGATCGATATATAGCTCTTAATACTTGGTTTCCCATTATAGCAATAAGCTATTCGTACGTAGTTTTGGACAAATAGGATACAGTTTTTCCTAATGTAGACTGACATTTTTTTAAATATTCTTGCAAAAAAGGGTAAAAATCTGAAATTAACTCAATAATTCCCATAAAATTTCAATTATTGAGTGAGCCCTATTTTTCTTCATGCCCTCTTAATGCTCAATCTCTTTGGCACAAACATTTTAAAACTTCTACGGCTCTTTGCAATACTTGGTAACAGTGGATAATTTCTTTTTTGGTCTGCTCTTCTAGTTCTTTTTTCGATAGTATGTTTATTTGTCTTTCTTGAAAACCATGTTAAATTGACTGCTTGTGACCTTTACTTTCCTGGTGCATATCAAGTAACCGCAAAATATTAGACCAATCGTTAGGTCCGGTTTTAAATTTTGATTCTACCTTTGAGAACACTTTACACGCAATACAATAAACCAATGCACTGCTTGGTGAGTAACATAACCATTGTCTTTTTATCTGTTGTCCGTCCTTTAGAGTCTTTGAAAAGCAACTATTAGAAAAATACCTTTTATGCTTTTCGCATGTAATTTCAGATTTAGGATATCTATTATTACAGTCATAATTTTGAAAATATCAAAAATCTTTAGCTAGGCATAATTTAACATCGTTATTAATACAGTCTGGTCATAAAGCTAAGTCTTGATACCCACCAAAGGTTGTATCCAATTCAGCAAATGATTCGTTGCAACGTTCCAATCTTTTGAAGTGAAAACTTCTTTAGAAGCGTTTTGCGTTTTTTCCTGGGGATTGAATTCAGTAAATCCGTCACGCATCACGCGTCACGCTCGGAGCTGTCATGCTCGGATATGTATGGCATGTTCCCGCATAGGTGGAGGGCTGACATTTTCAGGGGATGTAGCCGGGGTAAAAAGAAGATCCTGGACGAAAACGGGACCCCGTACCTGCTATTTCAAACACCTCTGCAATGCCAACTCAATAAAAGATAGAAAAACTTCAAAAATGTAACGCATATCGACTCAAAATTGCTGTATAACTAAACCACCAAGAAACAAATTAATGGGATTTTGTGCTCTATAGACATAATAAAAAGAAGATGCCGACGGGTTGCCCGTTGCGACACGATTCGTGCGACGTCAACATCTAAACAGGAAACAGCGTTGTCAATTTTAAATTTTTGCTCGAAGGAAATGACTTTGTTTACGCATTCTTTACGTCTTTACAGTCTTTACTGAACGTTATAATAAAAATTATAGGTAAATAGGTATAGGCATAAGTTTTCGTATGTAATAATGTAATTAACTTTTAGTGTGTAGTGTGTCGTGATTATAGTTTCTTGGATTTTAATTTATTATAATTATTACTGGAGGAGAGCGTTAGATTTTATTTAATTTAACAGATTTTTTTATAAATTTGAAATTTGGAGTATACTCTTGAAAGTAAGGTGGGCCTCTGCGGGGCCCCAGGCTGCCTGGGGCTCTACGCTGCAGCGTACTTAGCGTACCGGTAAATCCGCCACTGCATATTGTAATACGAGATGGATCGACCACCGATTTTGATATAGTCGGCTATGCCTGTAAAGGATCTTTAAATGCGCATCGGTAACGCCATGCGTAGCTTGAGAACGCCAAGATTTGTATTGTACTAATAATAACCTATTTAATAATCGTAACGTTTATTTCGAAGTTTATCCAGAAAATTTTAATTTTGAAAAAGGAGAAAAATATAAAAAATAAGGTATTAAAATTATTTAGATGTTTGTGATTTAAATAGATACAATTTAAAATATCGTTCATTTTGTTATTTATGCCCAGTGTTTTTCAACATATTCACTTAATTTCTACATTTAACTTCGACTCCTATAATTACGCATCAATAGCTAAGAGATAGATAACAGATTTGTATTTATCTGCTACTATTGAGCTCCACATTTTCCTTGGCATAAAAAACTAATGCTGGAAGGCACATTCGCTGCGAAACATTTACAGTTATTTGTATAAGTAAATACCCTGCACCTGCAGTTGGCTGTAATTGCCAAAAAGCTTGACTTTGTTTTTTTAGAGCACTGTTTTCGATTAGCAGACAAAATCTCTAGGTTTTGGAATTTTACGAGCGCTTTTATAGATTGTGCATTGCAAAGACGCCCTACATCTTCTGGTGGAGGCAAATCTCTAAAATGAAACACCAATGAATATAGTTAATAATGCACTTCAGTGATAAAGAGGTTTCAAGATAAAAAATTAGTCAATATGTTTTCAAGCAACCATTTTCTTTGAATTCTCTTTCTCCTGAAGCGCACAAGCAGACTGCATGGTTAATGAAAAATCACCACTGCATTAATTGGAATATCGGTTATACCCCACTACACAGCTTTTCAACAATTGTAAAAAAAATTACTGAAGAAGCGCAATTTGTTTATGTTAAAGGAAACGAAAAAGCAGATTACCTAAGAAAATATTCCACCAAACCAGTAATTGAATTAGATGAACAACTAAATTTAATTGCTTTTGCACCTAAATGTTTTTATCATTCAAAGTCACCATCTATGTGTGCGCTTTAAAATGTGTTTTATATTTATAATAATTTTTGTATGTACATTTAATTCCCTACATTTAAATTTCCTAATACACACATTCTTATAATATAAGTTTAACATATTAAGTTAGAATACAAACTTTACTCTGTCTTTGGTTTTTAAGAACTCGCTACACACTTGTACACCTTATTTAATATACTCAGCATGTCCCGTATATTTCTCATACCACAGTTTATCCTGAGCTTAAGCGTCATAAAACCGCGAATAGGCTTCCGACATCAGAAGGTTTTCATAGAGTTCTAATGCAAAGTTCTCCATTTCTTACACAAACATTCAAATTGGAGTTCTCCCAATTCTTCTTTTGCTAATTTTATCACATCTAATATGGTTGGATCTTCTATATATCTCTTCAAATTAACCACTTCAACAAAAAATCCCAATGGTTTCATTTTGACAACAAACTGCAATACATTGAAATTTTCCAAATATTGAGCACAAGCGGACACAGCTTTTGAATAATGTTCTGCAAACACAATATAAGTCAATATATTCCGGTCTGCTATGCATAGCATTATAATTATTATCTGAAGTTAATTGGCTAAATTCTTCATGTAACCTTTTCACAGCCTCATCCATAACTGTTAATATACAGGGTGTCTCTAAAAGGTACGGAAAAAATGCTACCACAAATTCCTGAGGCTAAAATATGATGATCTAACCTGATTTACCTCTGTCCAAAAGTGGATGATTTCGGAGATACTGAGTGTCAAAAGTTCAATTTGATTTTAGTTTTTCATAAATAATTTTTGTAATAATTGGCCTATTATCACAATATTTGGGTAGGGGGGGTTTAGCGGGGTGAAAAATTGAAATCTGCCCTCATTTTCATTGTAAAATTTAGAGGGCGCCACCTGCGGTACTTTGCACACTTTTAAAACGAAATAACTTTTTTGAGCGACACTGTATTTAACTTTTAAATAAAAATTTTTATTCTCCAACGTCTTTTACATAAAAAAGGTATACCTGGTAAGAATTGATTTGAGCAGTCGTTTTTGAGATATCTGGATTTAAAAATTCATTTCGTGTATGGCTACAATTTAACACAATTTGAAGCGAATGCGTTTTAATAAAATAACTGTTACTAAAAACTGCTGTCAAATCGAATCTAAAAAAATTGTAATACTTAACAATTCAAGCATACATTTTTATCATAATAGCTTGAATTACGGCCTATATTTTGGTAGGTGAAGTTTGTGAAATTCTTGAAAGTCCTCTGATTCTGAACGGCGTTGTTTTTGTTAATTTTTTTTGGAACATTGTTGCTTTTTTGTCGGTGTTCAGGTTTTAAATTGCGAGTAGTACTGGAATATCGTGAAAGAGAATTAACAAGAGCCTGTAAATTATCAAACAATTTGCCAATTTATTTTCGTCATGGCCGTACAGTATACCAACGAAGAAATGACCGATATGTTATTTGTTTTGGGATATTGCCAAGGAAATGGTTCAGAATCTTGCAGAGTATATAGTGAAAGATTTCCGAATCGTCGCTTACCAAATCATAAAACCTTCGCAGCAGTTGAAAGACGTCTTCGTGAAACGAGTAGGTTTGCACCCCTGTCTATTAATTATGGTCGTGCACGTAGGTACGGTAAGAACTCTGGAGGTTGAGGAAGATATTCTAAATCGGATTGAAGAAAATCCAAAACTCAGCAGCAGACGATTGGGCTTAGAGCTAAGGATAATTTTAAAGGACGCTTAGGTTTCTGCCGGTTTAGTTGTTCACAGATGAAGCCTCTTTCACGAGGAGTGGCAAAACTAATTTGCACAATGAACATGTTTATGCTGAAGAAAATTCTCATGCGAGTGAAATAACCAATAATTATCAGCATGAGTTTAATATCAATGTGTGGGCAGGAATCATAGACACTTTCATAATTGGTCCTGTCATTTTACCACTTCGACTAAATGGCCAAATTATTTGGAACAACCGCAAAACGAATTGCCAGACTTATTAGATCCCTGCCCTTGGAACTTCGGAGCGGAATGTGGTTTATGCATGACGGTGCTCCTCCACATTTTATGTTAAACGGGCGTGATTATTTGAAGAAACAATATCCAAATAGATGGATAGGTTGAGGTAATGATGCACCCGCAAATTTGATTCCCTGACATGACTTCGATGGATTACTTCTTGTGGGGAACTATGAAAACCTTGTGTATTCTAGTAGCCCAGTAGATACAGAAGATGAATTAAGCAGACGTATTCAAACTAGTATTGACGGTTTGAAAAATGATGACGAAATGCTCCAGAGAGTCCAATTTAATTTTTTACGACGTATTAATCTTTGTACACACCAACATGGAGGTCAATTTAAACATATATTGAAAGCATTTTTCTTTCATAAACTTTTGTTGTTGATAAATCTCTTATTGACTGTTTTTACTCGAGAATAAAATTATAGCACATTTCTTGTTTTTGTAATTTTTGATGTGGCAATGTATGTATGGCAATACAATGCAATGATCTGTTTGAGTAAGAAATCAAACATTTAAATCTAGATATCTCAAAAACCACTGCTCAAATCAACTCTTACCACGTATACCTTTTTCAAGTGAGAGATTGAAAAAATTTATTTAAAAGTTAAATACAGAGTGGCTCAAAAAAGTTGTTTCGTTTTAAATGTATGCAAAGTACCACCGGTGGCGCCCTCTAGATTTTACAATGAAAATGAGGGCAGACTTAAAATTTTCAACCCGCAAAACCCCCCCAGGCCGAATATTGTGACAATACACCTCTTATTACAAAAATTATTTATGAAAAACTAAAACCAAATTGAACTTTTGACACTCAGTATCTCCGAAACCATCCACTTTTGGACTGAGGTAAGTCGGATTAGATCGTCATATTTTGACCTCAGGAATTTATGGTAGAATTTTTTCCGCACCTTTTAGAGACACCCTGTATATAAGTGAAAGCGACTGAATGATCCAAGTATCAATGTTCCTTATAAACAGAAAATTCCCTCTTATTATCACCATATAGAATAGTTTCAAAAATATCTATGATTGATTTAGTTTCTTTCAGAATAGCTTTTTTTTGATTAGTACATTTTATATTAATGTAATCAGTATAACTTCTACACAATGAGTAAATATCCTTCCTTTTTAACCATTCTGTTAAGCAATCTAAACAAAATTTGTGTTTACTTATAATAATTTGGTGTCCAAATGTTTTCTTTTTCAGAAAGATTGAAACAAATAGGACATTCCTCTTTCAAGTGCACATCACTTTTATTTTTTTTTTTGAGGTAACTGTTTCCGAAATAACTATTTCTGAATTGGCTTTCTTGAGTACCCGATTTCTTA
>JAEQML010073428.1:0-14974 GCA_016904865.1 Pissodes strobi | reverse complement strand
ATTTTGTTTAAAGTACAAATACGACTCAAAATGGTACGCAATATCAAAAATTTTGAGTAGTATTTGGACATTAAATAACATGTATATAGGGTGTTTCAGAATTAAATGCTAATCCTTAAGGGTGATAATCTTTGAATGATTTTAAGAAAAAAATGTCATATGAACATAGGTCCGCAACCGCCTTATTTTGGAGATACAGGGTGTTGAAAATTAAAAAAATAATCGGTTTTATCCCAATATTTCTCAAACCGCTCTAGATATTTCTATTTTGCTAGGTATTAAGTACGTATAAAAATAAATTTTTTTAAGCAAAATATTTTTTTCAGCCCCAGCTAACATGCCCTCTAATATTTTTAAACGAAAAAATTAAACGCCACTGCTTTTTTTCAAAATAAAACTTATTTTTGCAAGCTCTTATTATTTCTTAATAAGAATGTCCTCTTGACTTTTTTCTGTCCGACGAGTAGTTTTCGATAAAAAAAAATAAAATGCGTTTATCTGCACCGGTCCTAATTCCTATACTTTGAATAATTTAAATCAAAGAAAAATATTCTAACAACGACGAAATTGAATTTTGGAATTAGGACCGTGCAGATAAATGCATTTTATTTTTTTTAATCGAAAACTGTTCATCGGACAGAAAAATTCTTATTAAGAAATAATAAGAGCTAGCAAAAATAAGTTTTATTTTGAAAATAAGCAGTGGCGTTTAATTTTTTCGTTTAAAAGTATTACAGGGCATGTTAGCTGGGGCGCCACTGATTGGGGTCGAAAAAATATTTTGCTTAAAAAAATGTATTTTTATACGTACTTAACACCTAGCAAAATGTAAAGAAATATCTACAGCGGTTTGAGAAATGTTGGGATAAAACCGATTTTTTTTTTAAATTTTCAACACCTTGTATTTCAAAAATAAGGCGGTTGCCAACCTATGTTCATATGACATTTTTTTCTTAAAATCACTCAAAGATTATCACCCTTAATGATTAGCATTCAATTCTGAAACACCCTGTATACACGTTAACAGAAATCTGGCCCATCATATTTTATTAAGTATATGAAAAAGTTATTTCAAATTATGCCATGCTCAACATAATCACATCCAGTTAAAAATCATAATGGAACACCATGTTTAACATATACGAAAGTTGTTTTGAGAAATGTATATATAATTTTAATTTCCATTAGTCATGGAAACACATCAAATTTGAGCATAAAAATTGTCTTAAACATCGATTCATCCGCAACAAATATTATTTTATCTATTTGTGAGTCTAGAGCATCAAGCCCAATTTTAATTTTCATAGTACCAAATAAACGACGAATAAAACCTCTCGAAATTATGCAATAATCCTGTCTACACACACACAAGCAAATTTTGGCGCTACAAAACTTTAACCGCGTCTCTTAGCTAGTTTTTGCCAATAAGTTTTAATTAGGCTTTACCGTTTTCGTCCTTTTCCTACATGTGACTTTTAATAGTAAAACGTGTGCGCTTATTTTGAGTGCTTGATTATTATTTATATATTCATTTTAATATTAAATTTATAATACTATCGTAACCAAAATCATTCGTCAACATTTGACAATAATTATTATGTATCGCCAAAATTTACTTTTTTAAATAACCGTAATCTAAAAAACTTATTAGAAAAGAGATTAATTTAAAGGCTAGTTCTCATGAACGTGAATTTCGCATTTTTGCGAATGTTTCAACTTCCCGCGTCACCTCGAAAATAGTAAGTGTATACAAAGTTGTTAGAAAGTAAAGAGTATCCTTCCTTGAGCGTATTCCTCTCATGCAACTAATGCAAACAGTTTCTATTAAAGTTCTTAAACGTTAAATGTATGTCGTCTATCAAGGCCCAACGTTACGAAAACTTAGCTTGGCTGGAGATGGCAGTGGTCAACTTTGTATATTACCAAGTCAGGTCCTGGTCAGTGATTTAAATAGGCCTATAAGATATCTACCATTACAAACCCTGTGTATGACTAATTTCTGTGTATCTTTCAATCATAAAATATATAGGAAATATAAATTTAATTTTAAATTTATCAATTCTGCCCACAATTATATTTAAAAGTTAGTGGATAAGGACTATACTGTAGGAAGTCTCACAATCTGTTTATAGGATTAAAGTCGAATATATCGAATATATTACTCTTACAAGCTTGATGTGGTAATAGGTTTGTTCTAGCATGAAATCTCAAACGGTTTGAAACCTCCGGAGTTTGCGCATAGCGATATAAGCGTCGCTTTTATTGCTATGCGCAAACTCCGGAGGTTTCAAACCGTTTGAGATTTCATGCTAGAACAAACCTAATAATTTCTATATGTGGTATGATTGCCAGTTATCAGTTTATCCCCCAAATTATGCCATGAAATACTGAGGGTTCCATAAGGTTTTTTGTTTTTAAGCCGATTTTATTGATCTTTTTTAGAAAAATGACAAAATATTCGACTTTTTAAAACTTTTTTTCAATGTATGGAAAAACCATCGAGGAGACTCAAAATGATATTATTTAATAAATTTAGAACATCCTTAGAAATTTTGAGATTAGCATTCAATAACAGTGAATCAAAGCGATTTGCAGTATTGATGATAAACTTAAAAAATACCATAGAAATGCGTGTTATGTTGTTAGAAATTTTAGATGTTCACTTTCTATAAACTGAATCTTATGCCCAGTGTCCAGGATTATTTATTCTCATGCAAAATAACACCTGACTTCATGTAGCACGTACAGAAATACTTGCACGGAATATATAGAGCAGATGGAATGGACCGCTTTTAACTGGGATTTTAATTCGATTGAGCATCTTTGGGATAAGATCGGAAGGATTCAGGTTGTGGTACCTGCACCTGCGACACTGGAGGACTTAAGAAGAGTGCTTTCCGAACAAGAACGACAACTCCTCGGAAGATATAGTTCGTTTGGTGGTAAGCATGCTAAGGCGAATAGAGGTTGTTATACAAGCTTTTGAGAAAACACTTGGTATTAATAAACTTAAATATTTTATTAGATTATTTGGCTTGCTCAATAAATTTTCATGGAAATTTTTCTAAATTTGATTTAGATATATTGCTTTAAAATGTGTAGCGTGTATCTTTCAAAGTAAATTTAAAAAAACTGTTCAGATAAAATGCACCTTAGTGAAGAATACATTTTCAAATGTCTTGCACTTCTAAAAATCTTCACAGGGTGTCAAAGTTAGTCCAAAAAAACATCTTTTCGATTCACCTCTTATAAAATACATTAACTCAGGTTTTGCCAGTAAATTTTGTCAGCATTTCTCTAAAAAGACCAATAAAATCGGCTCAAGAATAAAAAAGTTGTCGGATCCTCAGTTCGGACAATATTTTAAGCTGAATTTTAATGCGGAAGAGTGTATATAAGAAAAGTGAAGTTATTCTAATAGTATTTGGAGGTGACGTAAAATCACCCACTTTCCTATATACTATTGTGTGTCCCTTAATGTGTTATAATATGCTGTTTGTCCATACCCATAGAAACTCTGCATTGTAATATTTTGGTAAGAGAGATCTGCTTATGGAAGGATGTGAAGAATCGTAGCTAAACCGGGTTGTACCAGGGCAGTCGAAATTCAATTCAACCGATCTTTGACCGGTTGTGGAGCCTTTCCATATGATAAACATTGTTATCAAATTGAATGTCGTTTTCATGGCAATGCATAGGTTAGGGGAGGTTACAACAAACAGTTGAAACGTTCACGATCGTGCAAACCAGCCTTTATTTCGATAACGTCACTATTATTACCTAGCCAATCACTTTTGATAAAATAGCAAATATTTGCTTACGTATGTACACCTGTGTATAAACATTACAGCATAAAAATATCTCTTACGGGACTCTTACTCCAACTTAATTTCTACTGTATCCTTTATAATAACGCCGGCCTTGAATCAATATACCGAGTAATTTTGTGCTATGGGCACGTTGTTTCCGGTGTAGGAGCAATTCCGTCTCTTGTCAGGTAAACATACCTACAGGGTAATCACGTTGTAATATCCTCGCTCGTCTTTTAACGACACTAAGTTTTGGGGTACACTTAAATATCTATAGAATCTCAAACAATTTTTATTGTTCTGCCATACAAGCCCAACTTGTGTACGAAGCAGCGCACGTTGTTACTATACGGGGTGAATTCTGAATTCTAGGATAAAGCTTGAATGTATTCCACATAATAGATTGGCTAAAATTGTATTATTCGAATTCTTTAAATTTCTTTTCCAATAAATGGATCACAATTTGATGTACATTTAGTGTTAATCGTAGACCATAACCAGTGCTGTATTGAGAAATGAAGCGTTTCTTATAAAAACAACCTTTGTCATAAATGGGAAATTTTAAATACTTGTGAAGCGCACATGAAAAACATTAAACAGAAAGATATTACAGGTAAAAAAGTTAGAGGAGATGCACATATAAAACCTAAGAGGCCATTGAAAGAAAGACAGTACGACCTGATTGCAAGTAAATACAGTACAGTTATTATACAGGTTAAGTAGTGAAACAGATAAGATTAGAGAAAGTGCATTTGCGCACATTTTATATTTTCACATATACGTAAGTAGAAGAAAATAATGCATCTAAATTTTTGTTTCAGATGTAATTAGTATAAATCTCCAGAAGCTATCGCTATCAGAAATGAGATTTTAAAGCGATTTTATTCAACTCCGAATTAAAATCGGCAAGACAGTGAAATGACATAAATTCCGAAGACAGCAGCCTTTTACTCGAGGTACATATCTCACTGACCATGTGATATTGCTTTTCATTTTTTTTAACAGACATTACACAAGGCTGTTAGTTTAATTTATCAGATTAAAAGGCTCATTAAAAACTGTTCTGTCGTCACCGACCTTATATGTTGTCAAACGAATCTACATCGCCGTTTCTGAAAAACACAACCTGTGACCCATCATTGCAAAAGGGAAAATCGAAATTTAGGCCGGAAGATTTATTTGATGTCGTAATCGTGCCAGACTCTAGCTTTAGTAAACAGACTCGGAGGTTCATTTCTGTGGCCTCGTGATGGACCTGTAGAGAAATTTGGAAGAGTGCATGAAATATGACAAGAACTCAAAAAAGGAATCTCACAAAGCTCAGGATAAATATACGTAAAATTAAAAGATTAGGAATCTTAGCCCAAACATATGAATGTCCTGTATAAACTTTTCGTAACATATGGTTGCAATTGAAGTGATCCAGTCTTAATGCTCTATACTGATAGTACTACTAATTAATGAAAATATATATTTTACAAAACAAAGCTTGGTAGAGAAACAAAATTGAATGTCAAATACCAGAGGTCTACTTATTTTTCCTAAATATGTAACTGCATGCAAGTACATATAAGTAAGGCATTAATAAATAGGATATGACCATCCTTGATACACTTGTGAGAAAAAATATACTGAAACTTGGAAAGCCAACATTTTATTGTGGGATAGGACCCCATTAACTGTTGATGGATTGTCACATTAAACTTGAAGAATGATGGGAGTGCAATCAGATTACACTGTGGGCAAAATTAAATTGGGACCCTCTTTAAAGCTTAATAACTTTTTTATTTTCCAAGGATTTTTTATCATTTTTGGATATGTTATGGCCTAAGGTATTGGGATTAAAAAGAGCTTTGCAAAGACGATCTACTTCAGTGGCGTGCAGAAAATGGAGTATTTTTTAAAACCAATGTATTTCAGGTCGTTGCGAAAATCGGCCAAATGACATAAAGATGTAAAAATGGGCAAAAAAGATTTGAAAGGGTTCGGAATATTGACCATTAAAAAACCAAGTCAATACAGACAAAATTAAAATTGATACTTTAATTTTGATAAAACCATGACCTGTAGGCCAAGTTAAATTGGATCCTTTTTTAATGCTTAACGACCTTTTATTTTCAAAGGATTTTTTATCATTTTTGGATATGTTATGGCCTAAGGTATTGGGATTAAAAACAACTTTGCAAAGATGGTCTACTTCAGTGGCGCACAGAGAATGGGGTATTTTTCAAAACCAATGTATTTCAGGTCGTTGCAAAAATCGGCCAAATGAAATAAAGATGGAGTAATGGGCAAAAAAGATTTGAAAGGGTTCAGAATATTGACCATTAAAAAATTAGGTCAAAACAAACAAAAATAAAAATTAATACTTTAGTTTTGGAAAAACCATGTCTTGTGGGCCTAGTTAAATTGGTTCTCTTTTACTGCTTAATGACCTTTTATTTTCAAAGGATTTTTTATAATTTTTGGATGTCATGGCCAAAAATATTAGATTCAAAAAGAAATTTGTAAAGCGGGTCTACTTCAGTGGCGTACATTAAAATTAATTTTTTTTAATTTTAAAAATTTTAAGTAGATTCAAAATTTCTGTACGCCAATGAAGTAGATCCGCTTTGCAAAGTTCTCTTTGATTCTAATGTCTTAGGCCATAACATATCCAAAAATGATAAAAAAATCCTTTGCAAATAAATTCACTAAGCATTAAAAAAGGATCCAATTTAATTTGGCCCACGAGACATGGCTTTACCAAAATTAAAGAATAAATTTTAATTTTGTTTGTAGTAACCTGGTTTTTTAATGATCAATATTCCGAACCGCTTTTTTGCCAATTTTTACTTCTTTATTTCATTTGGTCGATTTCTGCAACGACCTGAAATACATTGTTTTGGAAAATACCCACTTTTCTGTACGCCACTGAAGTAGAGCCTCTTTGCAAAGTTCTTTTTAATCCTAATACCTTAGACCATATCATAACCAAAACTGATAAAAAAAAACCTCTGAAAATAAAAAAGTTATCAAGAAAATTAAATTGGATCTTTTTTTAATGCTTAGTGACTTTATATTTGCAAAGGATTTTTTATCATTTTTGGATATGTTATGGCCTAAGACATTAGAATCAAAGCAAACTTTGCAAAGCGGGTCTACTTCATTGGCGTACAGAAATTTCGATTCTACTTAAAATTCTTGAAATAAAAAAATTATAATTTTTAATTTTAATGTATGCCACTGAAGTAGACCCGCTTTACAAATTTCTTTTTGACTCTAATATCTTAGGCCATGACATACCAAAAAATGATAAAAAATCCTTTGAAAATAAAAGGTCATTAAGTATTAAAAAAGATCCAATTTAACTTGGCCTACAAGACATGGTTTTATCAAAATTAAAGTATCAATTTTAATTTTGCTCCTATTGACCTGGTCTTTTAACGGTCCATATTCCGAACCCTTTCAAATCTTTTTTGCCCATTTTTACATCTTTATTTCAATTGGCCGATTTTTGCAACGACCTGAAATACATTGGTTTTGAAAAATACCCCATTTTCTGTACGCCACTGAGGTAGATCGTCTTTGCAAAGTTCCTTTTAATCCCAATACCTTAGGCCATAACATGTCCAAAAATGATAAAAAATCTTTTGAAAATAAAAAAGTTATTAAGCATTAAAGAGGGTTCCAATTTAATTTTGCCCACAGTGTACATTGTTTGCTTAATTGAAGCATCTTTGACCGCAATTTCCAAATTCACGAGACGTTCTATATTGTTGTTCATAGAGACGCTATCCTTTCGACATTTGATTTCACTTGAATACAATTATTCTGGACAACAGATCCACATGCATCCTTACCAAAAAATATTCCACTACAATATTAAAATTCAAAAGTATATTACTATCACCCAGCTCTTCGTGATCAAAAAATAGCAAAATAAGGCAGTGCTAAAATTGTAAAATTTTGGACTGCTATGGCTCACCGATAATTTTATAAAATCTCGAACTATTTTAGGGCAGTCAATTCCCTGAAAAACGATCTTTTAAAACCTGAAAAGTACATCGAAATAGGCGGAAGTGGTTTCGAGATATGTAGTCCTGAAACCAGCAGTAAAAATTACACTATATATTTTTTACATCAATATTGAATTCGTTGCGGGAACAACGATGACCTAAATTGCTCCCACATCTAAAGAAACACCGCTTTTAAGACGTTCCAAAATATTGTTATATGTTTCAATGGAATCAGCAAAACGTTAATACACACTCCACATATTTTCGCATATTTTTAAATAACTTTAAATCTTAGTTGGACCAACATCATTTACGTTTAAATTATCTAATACTTTGCATCAATATCCAATCATTATTTTATTGACCGTCTGATAATTAGATGTATCAGCAATGTTCAGACTACTTACGCCGAACGTTATACTCGAAAGATGAACAAGATAATTTCTGATTTGTTAAAATCAGAAAAACAACTGTTATAAACAGTTGTTATATTTTTGCTATTAAATTGGCAAACCGTATCTCCAATTGAAAGTCTTAAAACCGTTTAACTCTGCAATCAATATGCCATTAGAGCACCATGGCAGACGGTACTTTCCATCAGCTTTAGTAGCCTCTGCATAAAAAGGGTACTAAAAAGTGATGCAAGATCCAAAAATGTTGCAGTACAATTTTTAAGATAAAATGGCAATGTTTCCAGTAGCACCAATCCTGGACTAGTGGAAAATGCAACTTTCATACCAAAGCCCTTAGATTTGTTGATAGATTTTGCAAGAATTTTATGAAAACCAAAAGCCAATGAAAAGTAAACACAAAACAAGTTTCGCGACTTAATTGAAGCAGTTTATTATAGCTGTAAGTAATACTAAATCACTTTAGCATGAACACTGCTTAATACACCTCTATACAATGTAAGGCGTTTACAAGGAAATGCGATACTCTTACCTCAATCAAGCCAGCAAATGATTGTGCTAAGTGTATAACATTTTTTGTAAAGACTATTTTCCTAACAGTTTGTAACCTAACTTTTTGGGATGAAGCACCACTTGGATTTACACTGACGGGTGTCAAATTCAGGCGAGTGTGTCATAGGATATGTCGAGATAGTTTTCTTATACTTGTACTCCGAACGTTTTTGAACTTCAGAAACTTTCTTCAGCAAGCGATTCACGCAATTATTTAGAATAACTTCTATGCTTACTGTGTGAAATCGTGGTAAGTCCTTAACTCCCAATCGTCACACAATGTAAGCAAGTTAAAAATTAATAACGTTAAACCCAAACTCATGGATTTCTTGAATACTTGTTCAATCCTGTGCCTAAAAATTACAGGGAATTCTTTTTCAGAACATGTGCAATTATAGAAATGTCGCAATGATTGAGATAAAACATTCCTTATTGCAGTAAGTTAAAAAGAACCCCTAAATATGGCTCACTGAAGTTCCTTAGGCAAAATCACAGGCAGCTGGTAATCTAGATTCTTTCTCATTTTAGCCTTCTACAAATAAAACTTCTTGGCTCAGGTCTGCCATTTTGATATTACTATCAAGCTATTTATAGACTTACTACTTTTCATGATCTTTGAATTCAACATATTTCAGGAATGAAGGTCATGAGCAATGACAAAAAAATCGATCCGAACTTAAGGGATCCACACCTTCAACTGCCCGAATTTGACACCCACCCAAACCATCATAATCTACCTCACGCTGACTTCCACGCGACCAGCGCCGCTCCGAACCGTTCAAAGCGGCGCCCCGATCGGACGAGCCACCTATCAACGAATATCACAACAACGACACTAAAGTGGCGACGCGCAAGTTGGTATCACTTGAGATACGACCTGTACAACAGTTTACTTCTACACACATCTTTTTCAGCCTCGAAGAGGAATTGCACATCGCGCATCGTCACCTTCTTAATGCGCTGTCGAAGCGGCATTTGGCCGCGTAAGTTGTTGTTAGGGCCAGTGGAGGGACTCTGCAAGAATGAACAAATTCAGTTTGCTGTTGTATAGCTAATTTATAACAATTATAATAGAATCCAAAAGGTAAAATAGTAATATTATTTATAAATCCATTACAGTGCAATATTAATGTTTATTGATGAGAAAAATGTTACTCTAGAGATATTTCTAGTTTTAATTTTTGGCGCCGATTGAAATGGATTGGATGGAATTGAATATTAAAAAATGCTACAAGATAACATTCACCAGGTCCAGAGGCCTCGCTCTATTTCATTAATTATCAGTTGTAAGCATTTTTGTGAAATTATAGGTAGTTTGATAAACCAATTGTGATTATTACGTCACACGCTCTTAAGACACAAGTCACAAACGTTATATATCACGTTCCAATTGAAGAGCTTATTATAAATATCAAATTTTATTCCTCGCAATACCCAACCAAAGCTATGTGTTTAGACTTTAACAACTGCAAAAACTAAAGCAGAAAAATAAAGGTAACGAAGAATATCGATTGGTTAATAAATGACATAAGCAATATCCATTTAATGAATTGAAAATATATAGAAATAAAAAATGCAAAACGGGCTTCAAACCGATCGCCTCCCTCATAAAACATGCTTGGCATTTTGGGGCATGTGGGACAAAAAAAACCAGGGTAATATTTAAAAGAAAAATGACGCACGCACCTAATTTTGGTTGCAAATTTCAAGCTTTGTGATTTCTGAAGGAATGGACGAATTTTTTTTTATTTGCTGGTAGGTAATTCCTTCGTCTTTCAAAAAAAAATTTAAGAGGTGAATTTTTTTTTCAAAGCCTCCTGGATGGCAGTGGAAAAACTCAAACCATGTTTTTTTCTTAACTTTTGACTCACTCTGTGTGGTAAAAGGTAATGGTATAGAAAGTGCTTACATTCTATATCAAAGACGCTTCTTTTACGACCATTTTGTTTTTTTATTCATTGATTTATTTCAAAAATTTCTGTATTACAGCTTTTTGCTGAAACCTTGCAAATTACCAACTTTCTGAATTTATCGAGAAAAAGTTTTTAGAAAGATTTTTATTAACCACAAAATTATAAACTGAGGTAACTGCTTAATACTTTGTATTGCCTAATATTTAGTATGCCGCGTAGATTACTGCTCTTAGAGTTGCTAGGGGAGGCAATACACGGTATTAAGCAGTTACCTCAGTTTATAATTCTGTGATTAAAAAAAAATCTTTCTAAAAGTCATATCAGTTTATTTCACTAGAAAACTTTTTCTCGATAAATTCAGAAAGTTTGTAATTTGCAAGGTTTCAGCAAAAAAGCTGTAATTCGGACAATTTTAGAGATAAATCAATGAATAAAAAAACAAAATGCTCGTAAAATCAGCGTTTTTTATATAGAGTGTAAGCACTTCCTATACCTTGATTTGATTAACACACAGGGTGAGTCAAAAATTAAGAAAAAAACATGGTTTGAGTTTTTCCACTACCATCCAGAAGGCTTTGAAAAAAAAAATCGTTCTCTTTATTTTTTCTTGAAAGGCAAAGGAATTACCTACCAGCAAATAAAAAAAAATAAAAATCCGTCAATTCGTTCAGAAATGACAAAGCTTGAAAGTTGCAGCCAAAATTAGGTGCGTCACTTTTTTGGAACTGAGTGTATGCATCCTGACCAGTTCAGTTATTTTTTTGGATCAATATAACCTCTGAGTTGTATGGTGAAATGAGGGCGGAGGTTTTTTAGTCTTCAAACAAGACCAAACGAAGAATTTGGATTCTCAGAGGTGACACAGAACGAGGTAAGACTTCATAAATTCATCCAGAATTCTAAACTTTTATGAAAATCTCACATTATCTACCAAACATCAATTTGTATTTAGAAAAGGCCATTCTGGGTATTTAGAAGCTTGTATCTTTAATTTTGCATGGCTTTCATAATTAAAACTACATTGCAGCCTCATTATGAGACTTGAAAAATAATTTCGACTATGTCTGTCATGAGATACTCCTGAAATAATTACCACAATATAACTTTACCAACCAAAGCGTTGATTTAGTGAAAAGCTACATGAATGCAAGGACCCAGGCTATCAACTTTGATCGAGTGTTTTCTGCGGTGGTTCGTCAGGAGGTCGGTACTTAGGGCTTTACTCTTTTTAATATATAGTATTATTAGTACCCATTTGGAATAACTCCATCCTTATTTATCAATCATTAATCAGATGAAACAAAAAATTGCCAGCAACAATCAACGTCGATTACTAATTAGATGTTACCAGAGAGAAAAAAACTAAAAGGAGAGGTGACAATAAGCGACGGCACCTTTCATGTTGGTGTACCCGTTTTTGGTGACCTTGACTCTGATCCGTTGGCAACAACACCACTAAGTATCGGGAGAAAAATATTTTAAGCTAATGACAATAACATCTGATCACCTGAAATCTACTAAAACGGAGTTTTATCCACAATACCGAAACAGAATTGATGATTAAACCAGTTTTAATTTTTAATCATCTCCTGATGATGCTAACATGGTCAGCGAAACGCGCGGCGAGGGCAATAATTCTGTTTCGGTATTGTGGATAAAACTCCGTTTTAGTGCATTTGGCCGAAGGTTCCAAACCCCAACATAGCACCTGAAATCTGCTGATGGTGTTTTGATTTTTTACCCTTTGTGCTTGGACAGGCGCATACTAAATCGATTGACAGGCTCTCGCCTCTCCCCTTAAGCGTTTTTCCTTTCTGATGTTACTTCAAAAGTTTGATGTTTGGTATCATTAAATAACATAAAAATACACTACCAAAATGCGATATTTCGATGAATCCAAAAACCTTAATTAAGCTTAATGAAGTAAGTTATTTTCAAAATGATTTAGGATCTCAATTTAAGGCAATTCAAAAAGTCCTAAAAGTTCCACAAAGCACATCATACAATCTAGAAGATCCAGAGGACTGGATTTCGAATTTAGAAGGAATGTCTGGAACCGTTTGCCGGAGCAAAATTCGAATTACGAAGAATACTATGCATTGTTTGAGGGAAGTAATTTACAAAATGTTTTTTATTTTTTTTTCTTTTTCAAGTATGCTTAATTGCCACAGAAAAATTCAAATAAATTTTATGGACATAGCGAATTAAATAAATAAACTAACCATAGTAGAGCAAATACAAAAGAAAACTTAATATATACAATAATATATACAATAAAAATAGAACAAGCAATTTTCAAGTTGAAATTGGTCACGATTTATCAAAAAACTATATTACAGAACATCATAAGCAGTTAAACCAAATCCACAGGAAGTACACAAAACATAGGGTAAAGAAACTCAGTGTTATCAAAATGTGAAACAGACATTAAAGCGAAGCGTGCTGTTGGAAAAAATAAGGAAGGCCATGTCGGTGAACTTGACTCGAAAAATGTGCATAGGTTGCAAAGTTGAAATACCTAGTGAAAGTAAACAAAACATGACAAAAATTGATAGCCTGGAAAATTTAATTTTGTGTAATTCCTGTATACCCGCGAAACCACTCATTCGTCAAAAAGATAACCTATAACGGTTGGGGTTCCGCAGGGATGAATTTTGGGACCCCTTTTGTTTTTGATCTTTATTAATGGCCTTTTACATCTTCCAATAAGAGGAAGATTCACGGCTTTTGCGGATGATCAGTTGGTATTATGGAGTGGCTCTGAGGTTGATGTGCTTAGAAGAATTATTCAAGAAGACATATTACTGATTAAAGAATGGTGCAATGCAAATAGGTTAGCTTTTAATATTTCAAAAACGAATATTTTAAACTTTAAATGTCATATCAACAATATTCAGTTGGAAGACGAAAATATCGTATGCCCAGAAGTGAGCAAATTTCTTGGTCTGTCAATAGATGGACATCTAAAATTTGAAGAGCATGTCAAAAATGTGAACAAAAGAATTGCCTCTAGTTGTTACGCTTTGAGGGTCATTTCTGAAAATCTTGGATTTGTGTTGGCCAAAAATGTATACTATTCTCTGGTACAGTCTCATCTCAGTTATGGAGTTTGCTTTTGGGGTTCTTGCAGTAATTATGTGTTTAACAGTGTTTTCATTTTACAAAAAAGAGCCCTTAGGAGTTTATGTAGGGTTAGAAGAAGGGTGTCTTATAAACCTCTTTTTTGCATCACAAAATTTTAACTGTGTACTGTATTTTCATTTTAGAACGTGTTTGTCTCGTTTTAAAAAAAATATAATAGTGAATTGGACCGAGAAAGGCATTACAATGCACGATTACAATACACTCGGATGCTTCAGTTACCCATTCCAAGCTTTAGTCTGGTCAGGAACTCCTTTGTTTATAATGCGAAGAAAATGTTTAACCACCTACCCATACACCTAAGAGCCCTTTCAGACTATAAAAAATTTAGGTATAGAACAAAGGAGTTTTTGGCCACGAAAGCTTATTATTCTGTAGAAGAATACATTTCTGAATAGGCTGTATCTTACTTTGTGTTACTTTGTCTTATTTTAGTTTTATTGTTATATATATTTTTTTATATGTTGATTTAACTATGATGTATACCTACTTAGATTAAGCATGGCTTTGTCGATGACTACCCTGTATTCTGACAAATAAAGCTAATTTTGACTTTGACTAATCCTATACCTACTATAAAATTCTCTTCACCGTCGCACATGATGCCCAAATAGGAAAAATTAATAACGATTAACGATTAATTGAAATTAATGGAGAGAAAAAAAATAATCCACGTAAAACTCATTTATAGAATAATAAGGTCTTTCTAGTAGGTATAAGCTTTCGTTTTTTCACGAAATTTAGCAAATGTAGGGATGGATTTAAGATGTAGCGGGAGTGTATTGTATAACTTGTTGGAGTTATAAAGAATAGAATTTTTTGTTAATTCAGAGGAGGGAAAAGGAAAGTAGATGTCCTGACTCGAATTTCTTGTTGGGTACTCATGTTGTGGTTTTTCGGGAAATATGGTTCGATATTTGCGTATTAAACAAGTTGTTTCTAAAATAAACAAAGCAATGAGCTCTGCCATTAAGACCAAATAAATAACGAATTGCTCTCTTTTGAAGTTTGAAAATGGTACGAAATTGCTCGGTGTTACAGCAGCCCCAAAAAGGAAGGCCGTAGCGAAGATGAGATTCAAACAAGAGAAGTAAGTGAGCCTGGCAGTAGACAAATTTAGTTCCTTCGAAATTTATCGAATTGCGAAGCAG